>PVMI01017910.1:0-15386 GCA_008528875.1 Aulacorthum solani
GCAAGGCTGTTTGGTCGATGTTAAACCACCATTAAACTTCTTTAAACAATTCCACGCATACTCCTATGGCAATTTTCCTCAATTCTTTTGATGTAATATATGTTACACACGTTACAACAATACACACAGAGCAGAATTTCATTACGGTTATACTCCTCCGACGGGAAATCAACGAGTACAAACATTTTTTTTTTTTACTTTAATGTGCATACGTATTTCTTATAATTAGTTGGAATCGGAAAATTATATAAAAATGAGCATTTGTAAGAAATTATGTTAGATTGCTTAGAAGTATTAAATGAAGGTAAACTAAGTTCACGATTTTGGATGTTACCCAAAAGCTTTAGACCTGTATAATTCGAAGGGTCCACTGCTAAAAACAAATAAATAACAAGGAATAGTGATGGCGATGTTACCAGCTAGGGCATAATCGAATAATTCTCAGAGGGATGAAATAAAATATCCTCGGGGATTTCATGAAAAACGCCAGAATGAAATTTTACGTTCTTCTTCCCTTGTTACGAAAACCAATACGGTCACAAGTAAACATTTGTCAACTGGCAAATTATTCTCTTTTGTAACGTGCAATGTTATTATTTTACTTTTATTTAAAGTGAAATAACATTATGTAAATAAAACATTTTGTAATCATTTTAAGAACATAATGCTAGAATTAATTTGTTTAAACTGTACCTATTCACATTTAACATATTTTATATATTTAACTAATTCATTTAATATTTTGAATGAAATTCAGATAGAACGATTTAAAAATAATTTTTGAATGTTTTAAACTTAAAATTACTTTCATTTTAGTTTTTATTCAATATTTGGAAATTCTATTTATAACACATAATATTATATTTTAAAAAACTTGAAAATTATGAAAATCATGCTTTTTGACTTCTCTTTATACTGAAAATTAGTAAAAACGCTTTTGAATTTAAAAATTAATGATTTTAATAAATTTGTTACTTTCTGATCATTTTTATTTTTTTATTTTAATATGATAAGATATTCCTAGCCTTCGTTGGCTATGGCTATCTACATCTACAGATATTTACAGAATTGGTAATTTTTGACAATTTTAACATGATAATATTAATTAATAATATGGCAATTTGTACTAATGATACTTAAGGTTGATTAGACGTTAAACATAAAGTGAAAATGTGTAAACATATAATATAATATATATAGATTGCATAGTTGGTAAATATAATTAAGGTATATCTATAATTTTAATCATTTAACAGTAAAATATTTATTTATATAGGTATTGCAATTTCAGATGTTAACAAATATATTGGTTTGTAATAATATAAGGTTCAATTTAACCAGATTATTATCAAATTTCTAATCTAGAAATAAAAATGAAATTGTTTAAATACTTACTAAACTAAAACACAACACGCAGTGTTGTTGATTAGTTGATGATTTTGACATAATATTTATTAAGCTTCAACTTGTAAGAATTTGTAAAAATGTAATAGTCTGTCATTGCTTTCAAATAAAAATTAAAAATACCTACTAAACTTTCTTGTGCCAAGGTGTAAACAATAAGACAAGGAACAAATTCTCAGACGTTTTATCTTAAATGTTGTTTTTCCTGTTACTTTTAAGTATCCATGAGGCTTATAACCCCATAAAACAGTAATATATATCCAAAATAATGGTCTACGCGTCGTATTTGGAGATTGTGGATGATTTGTATCAAATATTCGAATTATAGCAACATATTATTTTTGGATTTCTTCCTATTTTGTCTGTGGACAGGCCAGCATTATTCATTCGTGATTAATTTCGTATTTCAATAAAAGAAGAGAAATCGTTGTACGGGTATTGTTTTTGAAGATGGGACGAGTAACGTACAATAATTCACCATGTCCATCGGGATCCTTCGTTGCCTCGTTTAAATAATCCAATTAATCGAACCATTATGAATAATGAATTGACAGTAACACGCTATAGGCTACATTCACTGATATTGGTCACGCAAACCATTTTGTTTTACCCTGAAAGCCAGGAACCAACATATATAATGACTATAGAAGATTGCTCTATAAATATGGTTGTAATTTAAAAAATAGTAAACCAGTATAATAGTATCATAATATATAATTATTACCTAGTGTTTGTATAAAAAAGTAACACTAGTATATATAGTATAATCTAGTGTTGTTTTTACAGTGTTTGTTATTTAAATATATTTTACTATTTACCTCTAAAAATAATACAACCGTCTATTATGCAAATTATTAGGTGCCTAACGAATAATATCTAGACCAAAACTATATGTTAATAATTTATAAATGGCGATTTTTTATTCATATTAAATCATACATTTTATAAATGTATGAAGTATTAAGTATGTGAATTATAATGATGAAATCGAGTTCACAGTAAATTCATAATATTTTGAATTTTTGATGTATATTAATATAAAATTATATTATTTATACAAATGTGTAGGTGTATAGTACTTATAGTACTTACTTCTTCATTTTTACTTACTGTATACACAATAATACAATACTTAATATTTTGATGATGTTCTATAATACATATACCATAAACGCTGTATTGTTTAATAAATATTAACTATTGTTTAATATTATAGAAACCATATAAATTAATCATTTCAAAAGCAATTGATATAGACTACATTATTATACCTATTACAAACTTTCAAGAATTGAAAATTACATTTAAAATACATTTAACTGTCATCATATTGATAAGTCTTAGTATAAGAGCATTTCAGTACATGCAATAAGAAAAAACTTGTAACTTTTGAAATCTGCTTTTAATTAATTTATATCTTGCATAATCCAACTTCAGATATTTCTCAAATTCTCCAATTAGGTATCTTAAAAATAAATATGATATTCACCATTGAAAACGAAACGTTTTTACTGTATTTCATATAAAAAGTGCAGTTGCTTCCCAATGGCCAAGTTGCCGAGGGTTATATACTTGGAAAAAATGAAAAAAAGTACAATATAATAAACACTGAGTACTTTAATACACTTTGAATTTCATACACGAATAAATAGTTGATAATTTTTTTTACATTTTTTCATGTGTTTGCTTGAGTATCATTATTTTTGCTTGAATTTATTTTCCACTATTCATCTATAATATAGAGTAGATATATATTTATTTTATAATAAACATATAACAGTTTATTTATGAGCAATATCTTATAAATAACTTAAAAAAAAAAAGTTTGAAATAATAAAATTGTGGTAAGTCTTATTAGTTATAAAGACTATTTTATTGAAGGTATGTGTTTAGTTTAAGAAAAAACATTATATTTATAAAAGTGTGCAGTTATAGTTACATTTGATTGTTGAGAAATCTAAATAAATTGCTGAAAATTGTTTGTTTATCGTTAATAGACCTTTTACATAGGTAGTTGTTTAGTTGTTATGAAATTTCTTTGTTGTACATAGATAGCTGTTGTTCTTTTATTATGATAGGTACATATTGTGGAAATAATTTGAAAACTTCGGTTACTTAGGAATAATTCTGTTATAAAGTATCGTTTGTTTTTCCAGTCCCTTTTTTTCACCCTTACGGCGAAGAGCTTTGCATGTAATTGTGATTCCAAAAGGATCCAGCATGATGTAGGGTTGGTCGAGTGTCACAGTGGAATAAGTGATGAAGAAAAAAAAACCTTATTCTGTGACCAAGATAATGACGTTACTTTGAAACCGTATGTTTCATAGACAATGACGGTTTTTTCCCCCCGCGTAGAAAACTTAAGGTGAAAACTCGACGTTGTTCTCGCGTGATTCGTGAAAGTTTTGTTATAAAAATAACGTTAGGTTTAATGCATGCTACTGGGTTGTGGATTACAAAGTTAGTGATCGAAACTTTAACGGAATTTTCTGATTAAAAACAATACTCATAAAACGTAATAGTTCACCAGCACCACAAAACTGACCTAACTAATCAATTTGTTATTTTTTTTTTCATTCAAGATTGCATATCATATTATCTTTTCAGTTATATTTCTTCCCCGCGTTGTTCAATAAATCACTTCAACTAAAATGATCGTCATTAATTGATGCCCACTTTAGTCTACCTCCATTATAGGTATTGTACCTTTGGTACCACAACTCACAAGAATAATTGCTATTTTCTGTTATTCTTCTCTTGAGACATTGTATACAGTATACTTCATTATTTTTTTAAAAATATTTTAATATATAGTTTCAAACAATGGCAACACTATATAAATATACGAATATATTGTTTATTTGAACTGTACACACTTGTTTGCAAGTATGCTTAATAACAAAAGCCAATTTGAGTAAACTTCTTTAAAATATAATAATAAAAATTTCTGATAAAATTAAATTGTAATAATTATAATGCTTTAACTTAATAGTGTTGTACCACAATATATTAGTTTGTATGGCGTAGGTAAATTTATATAGGTAACGAATAACTCGTAATAAAAACTCTGTTTTGTACTGCTGAAAATTGATTCTATTTGTATTTCTTTGACATCTGAATAGCAACAATATTAACGCGTATGAAGTAATACATTAAATTTCTTAGTTCTTTAAATTTTGAGTCAAAAATACATTTTATCGATGGCGGGTGTGCTTTACGGAACATTGTTACTACTATATTACAGAATAAATATAAAAATATACATTTGTAATTAATATTTTAATCATTTATTTAAAAAAAAAAATAGTCAAATTGTTGCCTTTGATAGTTTGATTACTGATGAAGTAATTATGATTTTCGGTAAGAAACTAAGTTATTAAGGTCTAAAAAAAATTATCACAAAGGTCAACTTTTGACTAAAATGGATGTGTTCAATTTCAATTCAATGATAAATCATTGTACACGAAATACGATTCTGATCGGAAACAGACAAAATGTACAGTTTTTAATCACGATAAGATCAAATTATCAGAAACTTTTATTAAAATTCAAAATATTTTTACTCATAAATAAAATATTGCTCATACAAAAATAGAAAATTCCTCAATATAGACGAAAATTTCAAATTACTATAAATAACATAAAATAAGCCAAAAACAATAAAAAATGTATTTTGATTTAAGTATTTGTGCACTAAGATATGCATAATACTATGTATTTTATTAGTTTTGGATTTTACTTGTATGACAAACACAATAAGCTACAAGCAATGAGAAAGGAAGAAATGCATTTGAGTAGGTATAAGTCTTTGAAAAGATACCAAGGGAAGTAAAAAGTAGGGGTGATTCAATGCTTTCAAATCGAAGTATTTTCTAAATGTGAAACGATTGGTGGTGCTAGAGATTAACGAAGGGTAAAGATTTTCCCAGAATAACCCCAATATGTAAGGGTGTATACTATGCAATTTAATTGTTCCCAGATTTCACATGGTCGGCACATAGGAATTCAATATAAAAGGTTGGAATTCATTTTCCCCTTTTCATAACAGTAGAGTGATGGAGTGTAATGCCTTTGTAAAATCTTAAGAAAAAGTATGGTGATTATAAAATGTACTTTGTATACTTCATTAAGGCATATGAAAAATTAATATTGAGTCCAAAAAAGTTACGATGGATGAATCTGCTTTAAAAAATATATTATACTCCTGATAGTTCTTAATAAAAATACCAATACAATTAAGTTCTTAACTTCAGATTACTATAAGTATACCTACTGTTATATTATAAATAGTTTGATTATATTAAATTGTGTCCAACTGAATAGTTCAACAATAACCTGGTAAAATAAAAATCTGATTTATCAAACAGATAAATCCATCTTCAAAAATAATAAACACATTGATAATTTCATATTTAAATAAAATGTTCTTCATTTTTCATATTTCAAGTTTTCCATACAAAATTATTTTCATCTTTTAATTATTAATTATTTTGATTCTGAGTAATGCATCTATTGATATTCGGTACAATGATGTACTTTTTTGTTCATTTGTATGTCTGTTGTTACATTTTAGAGTAGTTAAAATGTTTCCAACTTTATTGTTAAGGACCATTTCGATTTAAATATAGTTTTGTGGTCTAGTGAATAACCTCCGTTTTAATTTTTAACCTTAACAGCCGAGTCCTTAATTTGTTATTATCTATAACGTTAAATATAAAATAGGTGGATAATAAACAATGTACATGTAGGTAAGACTAAATTCATATCCTAAAGTCCCCATTTTTTTTTTTTAATTTTAAGTTTTCCATTGAATATTTGTATTACTAGTAAATAATTTGTTTTACTTATCAATTAAATATTGAAAGTCATTTAGAAAAAAATTAATTATTTGACTAACAACTATACTTTGAGTTAAAATGTAAACATTTACTTCTATTAGACTTTCAAGTTAGCACCTAAATATACAATATATGTGATATATCTAGATAAAAAAGGTAATATTTATGAATAATAATATGGGGAAAAAAAATAACATTTATGTGTATATGTTTTGAGGCAATTTCGGTCACTATGATTTATGGCCGTACAACTTTTGCCATTTCGATCTAAAATAGTAAAACTTGTATTCCACTCACTTTAATATACATATCTTATACAACTCACGATGCATTGCAATTTCTCAAACTCAAATATGGATTCACTAGGTATATTACGTTCTACAATTTAGTGTATAAGAGCCAAAATATTTTATTTTTAAAAAGTTTTGAAAGTTGAATAAAGCGTCTAAAATAAAAATTTTAGAAAGTTTTTGAATTTGAATTTGAATTTTCAATTGCATTAGAATTCATGTATTTAAAATATATCTCTAAATATATAACATTTAGTCATTTAATTTAATTAGCGAACACATATTTTTCAGTATTATTGACATATTATATATCATAATATGTATATAATATTTAGTTGACAGTTATTACATTAACCGTTATGTCGTAATCCATGGACAACCGTGTCGGTTAGAATGCCGAAATTATGTCATTATAAGAGGCATAATAAAACTGCTTACAAGGGAAAATATATAATTAAAAATAATTAGTCAGTCTGCTATAAATACTATATACTATAGATAATCACATATTGTACTCTGGTGATAAATATTAATTTACAAGTTTGAGAAAAATTGCGTTTATGCATTATATTACTGTTCAAATAATTCATTTGAGTTTCAATCTATAGTTCATATTTCAACATGGATTTAATTTCCTACATTTTTTTTTAAAAAAATAAAAATAATTCATAAGCAATTTTATTTTTTAAAGAGAAGTACATATGATGAACGTACAATGAAATATATATTAATAAACATATTTTGATAACTAAGAAATGTCTAATATTTTTTTGTTAAACATGTTCTATACATTTATTTCTTTGATTATGAAATTTGCTACTTTCCCAAAATAACATAGTTTTTCTTTGAATGCTTTTATTTTTTTGATCGACTAAGTCATTATACGTTTATAAACCACATGTGTGTTGAACTTACTGCTCTATCAACGATGAAAAAATATATAGCCTCTTCCAGTATCTCGTATAATTGTCTTGGGAGTCATAAGGTGGTTATTTCTCAAGTAAACCTACTTTTTCTAATAAATAATTTTCATTACAATTCAACGGTAACGTTACCCCAACATAAAACTAAATTGTAGAATAGTAGGTAGATGGGCGTTTTCGGTCTATGTAAGTTCCATTTTTATTTGTATTTATCTGTTCATCGTAGAAATCAATATGTCTTTTTTGTTCTTTAATTTTTAAAAAACTGTTGGTGGCTTCTATTATATTGATGACAATCAATATCAAACTGCGTAAGCTTTGTATTGTTTATACATACCTACCTACGTATTATATAACAATATCAGTTATAATGGCATTTTAAGCTTTTCAGATATTAAGTCTTTACCAGACGGACCAAAAAAACCATCATTTAATTGAACATTTTTCGTTATTCAGTATAGGTAACAGGTACCTAAATATGAGAATGTATCATGTGCGCATTTAATTTTCTTGAGCTAATAACAATAATAATTTGTTTATTATTTATTGTTTAAATTTGTATATTAAAAACTGTATATTTTTCTTATATATTGTTATGTAGACCATAGTGTTATGGAATATTATTTTCGTTTAACTGTATTATTAGAAAATTAAAAATTGAATATTATGTTCATTATATTTTAAAACAGAAATAAATAAACATATGTTTATTATACATTGGTATATTAGGTATATTCGTTTTTCTATAATAATAAATAGAATACTGCAGCGTCATAAAATAAACGATAGAAAATCCTCAAATGATAATATAGGGACTGGACGTAGGACAGATTAAGATCGTATTAATATGGGAATGGCAATAAAAATTCCCCTCAGAATAAAGACTTCTCCGAAATAAATAACGATCAAACGATAAAAAAAAATATATCCTACAAACAATGTATATAACTACAATTAATGTTGTTAGACGCACTTATAGGGGATTCACAAATATTGGATGGAACTACTCATGACAAAATTACAACGTGGTCTTATTTCCAAAAACGATTGTACGAAACTTTGTACCTATTATTATATTGTTGTATACTAGAGGGGACGATGTATTAGGTAAAAAATGTACTTTTGAGAAGTAAAAAAAAAGAATGGAAATGTTTTTTACGAAGCCTAAACAACCAAAATAAAAATCCATCATCTCTGTAGTTATAGGAGCGAAAACACTTATGGGTTAAAACTTCTACGTCAATTTTTAAAATACGTAGGTATAACATCATATAATATATTGCCATTCTACTATAACTACTAGTAATTTCATCGAAACATCGTATACAACTTTGTGGTAGGTATCCATAAACTTTTTTAAACATAGGTTTTCCATTTTTTATTTCAGAAGAAAATAAATATATTTTTAACCCCGGCGGCAATACATTAATGAAGTTAATAATGTATGTTGCTCACCCTTTTTAAAGCGATGTATAATTTTGATATGTTTAAATTTATGGTATAATAATGAAAACTGTTATTAATTTTAATATTTCTGTTGCGATTAAAATTAAAATGAAATTAGTTGATTTTTCTGAAACTATCTAAGAATAAAAATAAGTTTATGATAAATAAATAATTCATTCATATATATTTATAATACTACATTTTGGGTGTATTTGTAAGCGTCTAATTTAGTTTCAACTTCTACATCACAAATACATTTTTAATATTTTAATTTTTAAAGTGACCATGTGCTAGTGATAACTGATAAATAATGTACTGACGCCAATTAAATGTAAAATGCTAAAACTATTTTTATCGCTACCGTTCTAATCGAATATCAATAATAGGTATATTTTGCGATGAATTGATTATTTGGTAGTACATGGTTTCCAAAGTCTAAGATAATCGACTCGATGACTATATAGAATAAAGTCTCAAGTTAAGTAAAAAATAGAAATTGATCTATGACTTTACTATATTATTTGTATTTCTTTCTAATAATAATGTTAATTTTAAATTTAAAAAAAAAGCATATACTCGTATATATCTAAATTGCTTATCATCAGATAATTGTTTCTAAAAATTACGAATATAAAATGTTAAGAATAAAGGCGAGAAAATTTTTGGAAAATTTCGAATATAATATTAAATATATATTTATACATAACATATTTCTAATAAGTTCATTATCAATGAATATAACAGTTCAGTTTTAAATTTAAATAAATATTTTTTGATATTGTTAATTAACTATCATTAAGTTATATCTTATACGAACTACACCTTTTCTTTTCAAATAAAACATTTTAAATTTTCAAGTTTTGACTATATAGCATAAAGATAGCTTTCTATTTTTTAATATTGAATTATTTGAAGTCAGTGCGTTTATAGTACAAAAATATATCCTTACAGGAAAAATTCTCACGCCTTGTAGAATAGTTGGATTTTGCTTTATTGGTAAGTCAAATTTTGATAGTTTTTTTTTTAAATTTATAAGAAGAGAACATTTTGAAGGTTAGTTTAACAATCATAATTATGGATTTGAATAATGCGCAATATGCGTTATTTTTCAAACCTATTTTTCGAGCACTATTTAAAGTAAAATGAAAATTCAGACTTTAATCCGACCTGAAAAAAAGTTCTCATCTTTCAGATAAAAAAGAATTTGACATATTAATGAAGCATGAAAGTTTTTCCTGTAGAGTCATTTCTGTTGATACTGTAACAACCCTCTTCCCTTAAATAGGTATCAGACAGTAGATTAGTGGAAAAGTATTATAATTAAGGTAGTAACTAAAATATAAAATATAATTTTCAAATATTATAGAATTGTGGAAAATTGGTAAAACTGGCACCGACACCCTTAAAATGTAATGTAACTAATTAAGTCAATTTCCGACGATATACTAACTGGTCATATTTATTTTTATTATTTTATAAAACTGATTTTGAAAACATCAATAATATTCTTATAAACCCTCAATGAATTATATTTATTACATTATAATTGAATACTTTTTGTGGCCATTATCGATAGAAAAGTATTGTAGTACGGTAGTCGATTACTATAGAGTATAAAGTATAAATTGTATACTTTAGATCATATTATACTCAACTCTTTAATTATTTGTATGCATTATATCTATCATGCTATTTTATTTTATTTATAAGTACTTGCTGGTTATCTATAATAATTGGTACCTATATTAGCAGTTTATCTGAACTTTTAATTTTGATCAGACAACTAAAATATTTTAAACTTAAAGATATTTCATACAGAATGATATTTTGTTTAAAAAGATAGTGTTCTGTACACTGTATTTTTCAAAACATTAGAACAATTGATTGCATACAAATAATAGGTAGTCAGCTGCATATCAAACTGATCACTAGATCTTTATGTATTAAAATATTTTTTCTTACACTTTTCAACCGAAATATAAAAATAAATTACAATTAAAAAAATGTAAGGCATTTCCTCATACTCGTAAAAGTTTTCATTTTACGATATAAGTTTTTTGGGGACTTGCTGAGTTTTTTGGACTTTCTGTTTCTAATTTTCGTTCATGACTATGTTTTCTTGCACGTGTACTACTATACTTACGTCAATACTATTTTTTATGGGAATAGGCCTTGGCAGTAAAAAAGAATAAAAAAAAAACACATTTTGTTGCAGAGAAAAAGTGTGAGCTGGATCGAAAACGGAATCCCATAAAAACGTGACCTATGGACCGATAAAAATCGGATAAAAAGTTTATTTGGGCTGTTTGATCTTTTAATCTGCTTATAATAGTTGCTGACAATAAATCAGCTCTCACTGTGCACGTTCGCGAAAATCTAACGGAATCCGATCTTACGGCATGTCGAGTTTTTTTAACGACCACCTTATAGGTACATATAAAATGCTCAATAATTGAATTTTGTGATACAGCTTTGGAAAAAGTTGTAATTGTAAACTTTTTCTAAATAATTCTTATGCAAAAAAAATGTCAATCATAAAGATGTATTTTATGCACCAATTTTGTTAAGAAATCAAGACGATTACCTCACCTCGTCACAGAATATATAGTAGGTACCTAGTGGTTATTATTTTAATTTGAAAATAGTTAGGAGATTACAAATTATTCAAAATACAATCGATTTTAGTAAGGTTTGAACCGCCCATACTGATATTTTATCAGTATCATCTCATGTTGAAGTAATATTTTTAATCTTTTTATATTTGTTGGAAGTGGGAACTATACGGGTAAATTCAAACAATTACTGCATAAAAGTATCAAATGGGCAATAGTCTTGATTTTTATCAGATACAATAAGCTATATTAATTGACATTTCAGTATTCTACTGTCAGAAAATACATCAATGAAACAAATGATTAGTGTAGATACAAATGTCACATTCCCTGTATTGTTAAAAATCTAAAATAACTGCAAAATTTTACACAATTCTTAGTCTCATTATATTTACAACTTGATAAATATTGAGAAAAAAAAAACTATAATTTTACTTACCTACCAACTTAAATAGGTATATATATTTTAAACATTTATTAATATCAAAATAATTAAATGTCGTATTCATTTTTAATCTCTATGTGTTATTATTCTTCATATTATGTTAAAAATATTAATTGTGTTAATGTCAAATAAACATGTTTAAGTTAGGTAATTGTTTATCTATATAAATATTTATTTGTTGTTTCAATAAATATCCAATTTTGGACAAAACCTTTATTATTTATCCTTTTTTTTTGTTATTAATCTGTTAAAGTTAAGTTAAGTTCAAGTTGTACAATAAAAATTAATGTATTATATTAATTGCACAACTTTATGACTTGTCTTTTATATGAACTTACAACATATTTTTGTAATAGTAATTTAGCAAACTACACGATCATCCACAATATATCACGAATGTCACGTCCTCACGTCATAATTTCAAGAAAATTATTCAGAATTAATAACTATGGTAACCATAGTATAAAAAATAAAAATAAATTCAATTAATTTCAATATATCATATTTAGAAATTAGAGAAAAAAACTTTATTCTTTTAAATGTTTATGACTACTTTTTTAAACGTCAACCCTCTAAAGTTTAGTGAATTAAATAAATAATAGTTTTAATTAAAATAATATTGAAATAAATATTTATTTGTGTAATATGTACCTTCATATTGTATAAAATGAATAAAATGTTTGTTCTTTGTGATTTTTCAGATTTTCAAATTAAGTTTATAAAAAAATATCGAATTGTATAAATCATTTTTTTTTTAAGATTTTAGGTGTAGTAAATTACATCTATTATTCGAATAATAATATATTTTTTTGCAACAACATTAGGATTTATTCTGATATTATATTATAGGCCCACTTGTAAGGTAACTTTGATAAAACTTTTTGTTTTCAATGTTTTCACTTTGCCCATTATGTTTATTTCATTTTAAAAACTTTATGTGACCAAAGAATGACTAAGTTTTTGCAAAATGAAAAACTAAATAATAGTAGTTAAGCCACTGTTAAAGTATGTGTACTACCTATGTTAGATAGTACCTATGAAATATTGGAAAATCTGTTTTTTTTCAATTGTTTTCATTTATTTATGTACAATTTAAACACAAGATGACACAACTTTATAATGACTTGTTACAGAGTGCAGATTTTTAAGGTGTATGAATTGTGAATAGTAATTACAGTTACCTATTAAAAATAATAGGTATTATTATTTTAAATAACATAGATTTTTTTTTGGAAAAAATACAAATAATTACATGTTATTACAAGTACCATGATGTATTAGTTATAATCATCTGTAACTTTATTGAATTCGTATTTGATGTCCATGTGAGTTTAAAATCTAACTTTTTGTTTCAAATAATAATAAATCATAAATTAAAGAAATTATATTTGTACATTCGTTAAAAAACTTTATGCTGTCGCAAGTATCAAAAAAAACTTGATGGTTACATGTCTCTTGAGTATACTCTATACTCATTACGATTATATTAAATGGATAATTCGGTAAAATATTATAATTTATAACTAGTTTTTTTATTTTATAACAATTGTTCCGTTTTTTGTATTCTCATCAGTATCTGGATAATCCTTTTAATACATTAAATGTGATAAAGGGATCCCTCACAGGACCTAAGAATAAGAGACTATATAATCAGCTTATGGTCTGCACCACCCTTTATACCACAAAAAAAAAATAGCATCCAATTTGCATATGTATTGTCATTGTTGCATTATCATTTATCGCGACAAATGGAATTAGCGAGTTTAACTATTTTATTTTATTTTTAAAAGGTTTAATTTTTTTATTTGAATAAAATATGATAAAACACGTCACGAATTTAAAATAGATTATACTGATGTATATGTATATATATATTAGTGTGTGTATGTGTGTGTTTGTGGGATGTGCCTCTCGCCATGTTGTTAGGATAAATACTAAATCTGAAAATAATTGCTTATACTTGTTCAAAAAATAGTTTTATTTAATTTTAACGCTGACCAGTGAAATCCGTGTATTTTGAAACATACGTTGGCAAATTCAGAATATTATTAAAATCATTATTAAAAATATTTATTCACATTTGAATCACACTATGCATATTTTTACTTTGTGTGTTCCAGTGCTTAATGTAATATCAACGAGTATAGCATAATATTACTTATGAGAATGCATAAAAAAAAATATTTTATTAATTTTTGTCTTTCAATTACAATTTTGTAAAAAGCATAATACATCACATTCTTTGAAATCAATTTATCGATCATCAAATATTATAATGTGTTTATTGGCTTGAAATGGTTTGATAAATAACGTAATTGAATCATATGAAAAAGTATTTTGTTTACCGATATCCCCTATTTTCTGTCCCACATATTTTTTTCAATTACGTAGCGCTTTGTCAAATTTATGAGTTACAGTCTTTCGCGTACCAAAATTAACAGGTTTATATTTATGTCGATAGGATGTAAAGATATTAGCGAATGTCAAATCAGCCTATTTATGGTGGTTTTCCAGTTTTCTTACCATACTATGCAGTGTGCTATATGATAAATGATAGTACATAATTTAAATAAAAACACAAATATAAAACACAATACATTTTTTTTTATACTTTAACACAATTATTCATTTGATCATTATACATCGAATAAAATACGGAAATACAATATAATTTATTATACATATTCATAACAAGTATATACATAATGTAAACATTTTATGTACATAAAGTAACATTAAGTATATATTTTATAGTTAACTATTGAATAATTACCAGACTGCTTGGCGAGCTTAACAACAGAATATTTGACAACGATATTGCAGTTAGTATCAATTCGTTTGAACATGTGGTCGTTGACAAAATAACATGTTGATAACAATATATTCGATGATTCGCCAAAAAGGTGTACTTCCAGCCTGTAAACCGAAGATTGTGTGGTTACTTGTCGCTTTGGACAAGGTTATCAACCACCAGCCGATACTTGAAAAGAATGAAATCCGTAGATCTTATAGTAAATTTAGAATCATATAATGGAAATAAATAGTGATAATAATAATTAAATAAAACTCACAACACAATATTGGATACAGAAAAATGACACAGTACCATTAAAATCAAGGTAATCATTGAGGCTGACCATAAAGGTAAACCATTAATTTACCATTAATGTGTATTAAAATACAATTTGGTTAGTGCCTAGAATACCAAACTGGCCTAAGACTCGGT
Source organism: Aulacorthum solani (assembly GCA_008528875.1). Lineage (NCBI taxonomy): Eukaryota > Metazoa > Arthropoda > Insecta > Hemiptera > Aphididae > Aulacorthum > Aulacorthum solani. The sequence goes on from PVMI01017910.1 coordinate 15,185, forward strand.
GAGAATAAAAACAGTGAAACCTAGATGATAGTAAAATAATATAATATAATGCAACGGCATCTCTGGACAGTTACCTGGTAAAGTGATATTAATTTCGTTAACAGGGTAGGTTCCAAGGTTTGTTGGTTATTTCAATATCATTGAGCTAGGTTGATAATTCCAATCTTTCTTCCACTGACAAAACGATCCATTTGAATTACAT
>PVMI01017915.1:0-39339 GCA_008528875.1 Aulacorthum solani
GTTAGTTTTAATGTAATAAAAGCGATTCTGACCATATATTGCATTTAATTTTTCTTTTTCTTTTGACCTAACCCCTAAAAGACTGAACTGTGCTGGAGCATAAATATTAATGTCGATAAAATTTTTTTAAGAACTGAATTGGGCTGGAGTATACCGTATATGTATCATAGAGTTCATGAAGTCTTAAAAAAAAAACAGATTAACCCATGTCATGTAGTTGTACCTCACCGTCCCACCTCAAAGTCTAAGTTGACAGTGCTGGAAAAATTCAATTTTAGTGAGTGTACGAGAGTAAAACGCTGTAGGTTTTAGAGTTTCATCGCTATTTATATTGCACCTAATTTGCTACCCCTTTACATTGTTGTCTTGACTTTAATTTAAAATACATAAATAAATACAAGTGATTCAGTTTAAATAAGTAAAATATAAATATTAAAGTAGCTATATTATTTAATATCAAGTTGTATAAAAACATAAAATACTTATTCTCTAGGGTTCAGATTTGAATACTAAATAAATATACAGACCTATACAGACTAGACAAATTAATATTAAGTGGTAATATGGTCTATAATTAAAATGCTAATGATGATTTTATGTACACAACTGACAAAACATATTACTTTCACATAATAATTATACTAAGAATAAAAGGAAGTTGTTTTGAAAGTAAATTCATTTTTATAGAAGTATAACACGGGTTATATAGTGATCAATTTCCATAAGGCCAACAAATATATGCATTAAAATAGTCTTCCTTAATAATAATATAAGATATATTTAAATTATTCATACACATTTAGCACTCGTAGACTACTCTGTAGGGTAGGAAAATGTTGAATTACTTAATTTACGCTAATTTTTTTGGATTTAATGTAAGTATAACCATTAAAAATTATTTGTTTGTTTTCACTGAGTATTTTGTCATGTATTTATATTATATAAATAGTGCCAGTGATAAAGGATATAAAGTAATACAATTTATTACTGTGTATAATATATGAATATATATAGAATGTATTTGATATTAAATAATATTGTGACACGTACAAATCAATAGAAGCAATATAGAAAACAATGTAATTTAAAAATTATGTTTTGACACACATTAAACTAATATTATAACATTTAATGTTTTGCTTTTCAGTCTTCACATAAAAAAAAATATTAATAATAATAATAAACAAATAATAATAGTTATATTAAAATAATAATTAAAAATAAAATAAAATAATATGTAAATATATTTTATAAAAATCATTGGACATGAATTATTAATTCATTTTGTATTAAAATGCTCAATATAATAAGGGAAAATTATAAAATATAGAACACTTATATTATATAATATATTATGTATATAAATATTCACATACACACACACTTATTGTATATATATAAATATATTATCAAATTTTTAAAGATACAAAATAGTTAATTATATTTATTACTAACATGTTACAAATCTAATATAGTAAATACAGTATATTTAAAATTATGCATGGAAAGGATGATGTTGTGGTAACATATAATTTTAAGATCATTTCATGTCGACATTGGGGAAACTCATGGCACTAGTAAAAAATGTATTTTGTTTTTAAATTGTTAATAGTTTTTACCACCTGTTCCAGTGGTATATTGAAAAAATGTTATTTACGATGTTATAAAAATATATTTTTGGATTTGTTGATAACTTTATTAAAATATTACAAAAAATTTTTTTTTAAAAATGTATAATAATGAACACGAGTCAGTCACTATTAAATTCTTTGAGCATCTGCCATATAAAATAATATAAAACAAAACAACAAAAGGTAAAGAAAATTAGGAGCCTTTGTACCTATTTCATAGTAGTGTCATATAAATACTAGGTAACGATAATAATAATGATAATAGTAATAATAACTACAACTATAACAGATAGATAACTTAGGATTAAGACAAATGACACTAAACAAATTTAAGTTAAAAGAAAAATAAATATATATATAAATACAAATTAACAAGTAGTTTACAATTTACAGTTTTAAATTAGTTATGACGTTCTATATTTAATTTGTATTTCTTAAGAAAGCATTATCATAAGAATGGAAATATATCATGCCAACTGAAAAAAACCAAAATAGAAAACAATTAAAATACTTAACAAAATATTATATTTACTATGACAATATTTGATCAGGTTAAATGTTTATAATAAATTCCATAAATAATAAACAATTTGTTGTGTTCAATTTTTTTTTTTTTTATATAAAGTATATATATTTACAATCCGTGTCAGAATAGCACAATAAGCAAATATGGAAATGTATGTACAATTACTGTGAATGATATGAAGAGGGAGGCCAACCATTGATGGAACCACTTTTACTTTACTTGCTTGAATATAATTTTAAAAGTCAAAGAAACATAAAAAGGACTCAAGTATTTTTAATTTTTAATTGAATAAAAATGTTAGGGAGATAATGTGTTTTATTAGTGTTATGGGCACATGTAACATCTAAAATAAAAAGGAAACTATTTATGAAGAATACAAATTAAATCAAAATAATTTGTCAGTTTAATAAGTTGATATATGCACATTACACAAGCGGCATTATTTTATTATTATTGCTACGATGATGAGGTAAAATATTTGTGCCCCACCTAAAGTGAACTATACCATCCTCCACCTTTTCACTATTGAATTTTATAGAGAGTATCAACGTTTATATAGTTAGATACTCACTCATATTGTATCCCAAGTGAAATATTAGGTTACATAATATTGTATTGATAATCACACTCCAATGTTTTTATGCACTCCTTGTAGTTCACGTAACGCTTGTAGTTGTAGTTCATGTAACGCATGTTGTTGTTGATCAACTTCATCCTAAATTTAAACATTGAAATACATATTATTCTCAAAATATCCAGAAAAACAAAATATAATATACCTTTATGTGAGAAAACTGTTTGGCTAGAGATTTGGTGTTAGCATTTGAAGGAAGCGAATTTAACTCTGTTTGGATTTCTTTCAGCTGACCTTGTTGTTGGTCCATTTTTGTTTTAAGAGTGTTCTGCTTTTTCTCAAGCAACGCACTTTCTAAATTCCTGTTGTGTTGTAGGGCTTGAATCAACTAAAATATAAATCAAAATTATGATTTAGAGTCAAGTTGACTACGTCATATACAACGTAATAATATTAAATAAAACGTACAGGATCTTGAGTGATATCTATTGGATTTACTTCATTATAAACGTCTGTAATCAAATATTTGACATTTTTAATATTTGATAATATTTTTGATAATTAAACATTATAGTACCTTTAATATATGAATTATAGCTGTCTGGTACCATGAACAAAGAGTTATTACCTTCAATTGACTTCTGAAACACACAATACAATTATGCAACACTTCAACACTTTTAAAATATACAAAGATAATATAGTTGTACAGTTCAAAAATTATATAGTCAATAAAACCTAACAGTATTAAAATACATTTTATTCTTTGCATAATAATGGATAGACACTTAAGCGGTTTGAACTGTTTGGAAAACATATGGTAGATTGGAGGGTGGTTTAATTTTATTATATTTTGTAGGTATTTATTATTTAATACTTAAGGTTCAGTTTGAATCACGTCTTATAATTGACCAAGTATAAAAAATATATGTAGAACTGATTTATGTCAATTTGTATGCAATTTACATACCTCTTTATTTGTTTTGAAATTGTAAAGATTTTTATTTATATGCTATATCAGGCAAACAAATAATTCAAATCAATATTACAATGGTTTTAATTCTAAGAATAAATTCAATAAAATATAATATTATTTTACGATAGTGTGAAGAGACATTCGGTTATGCATCAAAGTTCAGTGTGTATGATGATAGATAAGAATTATGCATTTATATTCAAATTTTATCAAACTATTATCGAATAATTATTATTATAGCTTATATTTAGTAATCTGAATATATTATATTATAATAACAGTAAATATAGTGTACAGTATACTTAAATTAAAAAAAAATTATACATTTTAGCTTAAATAAATATTTAATAGAGTGTTATGTGAGGATTTACTCATCGCAATATCTCCAGAACTAGTGGAAATACCATAGCTGTGGGGGTTTTTAATAAGAATTACAGAGACAAGAACTACAAATATTTCAAGTTTTAATTTGTTTTAATGTTTTGGTAAAAAAGTTAAAATAATATTTTTTATTTAATTATTTAAAAAAAAATTGAAGATAGCCATTTTGTAGAGTTCATTTTTCATTTCACAGTTCATGAGAAATTTTATCAATTCAATGTTTTTAGTATTACCTCTAAAAATGTTTCAATTAGTTGAAGTTTCAAAACTATTTGTTACATAGTTAGAAGTATCAACATAAAAAATACATTTAAAAAAAAAAATTAATAATTGATAACATAACATAAAAATACATTTTATACTAAATGATAAGTCAACTACGAAAAATTAAATATTAAAATAAAACTGTAATATCTACATTCAAATTAACCATATCCTATTTTAATTCTTTATGCTGAATAGCAATATTTTTATTTTATTTTTCAAGAGGGTAGGGTTGGGGTTGGCTCGTTACAAACAATTCATTTATGGAAAATAATAGTTAGTCAGGTATCCGAATCATTCATAATCATATGAAATATTATAAAACATATTTTTTATAATTCTTCTCAATTCACATGTGCTTTATAGTCTTTAATTCAATTCACAACTGAATGTGGGGAGTGGGGATACCTTTATATGTATACTGCAATTACTAATTATACTTATTTGCTTTCTAATATATTCAAATATACATTATATTATAATCATATATTTTTAACTTGATCAACTTAATTATTTAATTGACTAATAATCTGATAATTAAAATTCAAAATTAACAAAAAATATAATCAATTATTAAATTAGGTTTTACTTAAATTTTATGTTTGTATCACTAAATGTCTAAATGATTTTAAATTATATATAGTACAAATAGCAATAACAAATTTAAATTATTTGAGAAAATCTTACCGTAAAATGATCAATATCTGTCACATCATCCATTAGAGGATCTGGGGAAAACAAGAAAAAAATATTAATTTATGTCAATGATTCGGTATACTGATAGAAAAAACATACTTCAAGAATAACAAAATATGTATAAATATGAAATGTAACCACAAATTATTTGAAAATAAACTATTACCGATATTATTGAATTCATCAATGCTGTCTGAAATTTGTTGGATTTGAGTGTCTTCAAAGTCAGAAAAATTGTCAATACATCCTTCAGTGCTTAATTGATTATCATACAGTGAATCTGGTTGGTTGCTGTAATTGCTACAGGTAGGAGATTCAACTTGTGTGTCCAACAAAATTTTTGCTTTTTTTGGCAAGTTATCTAGTATTAATTGTGAATCATTTTGTCTTTTAGGTAAGACAAATATATCACCCCTGCGCTCTAAATAAGCTCGTTCTTTCTCTGTAGTTTTTTCATAAGTTGGATGATTGTAAACTAGTACAGGTTGTCGAGAAATTGGTGGGGCAACTCGAAGTACAGATGGCCGATCCTGAGTTACAGGCTTAACATTGGGCAAGGGGGATAGAGATGTTCGTTTGTATATTTTTGGTGCATTAGATGCTACTGAAACTGGAGGCATTGACTTGGACAATAGTGCAACCCTCATATACTCCTGGTTATCTGGCAGAGGACCAGGATTCTTTGCAGTAACTTTAAAGTTGTCCATTGCTGGTTCAGGAATATTTATAATCATTTGTTCGACCACCTTGTCTAGTGTTTTTAGATCTTCGGTAACATCTTCCAATGTCACAGTAGATTCTTTTTCCATCTGTAATAAAGATTAATAAACATTTTGACTTCTGATACAACAATAATAGTACACTTACAAATTGATTATTAGTTATTGCAGCAATTCCAGGTTCAGATGCATCAACTATTAATGGTGTAAACCGTTTTTTCATTTCGATTATTTCTCTTTTTCCTTGTTCTGGGGAGACCAAAGTATTAACACAAATGAACGATTCAATTGTATCCTCATTTGGATTCAATTGCAAGAAACCATGTGTTCTCATATACACAAATTCTCCATTTTTTGACAGCAATCTATAGCAGCTACTGCCAAAACTTTGGCCCTTAAAATACACTAACAAAGCATACAATTATTACAAAAATTCTATGTATTATAAAATATGTATATACAGTAAGGTCTTGATAATCTGGCACTACGTCAATTCGGCACCCTCGGTAACCCAGCATATTTTTCACTTTAAGAGGACATTACCTTTACATCAGTTGTTTCAGTCTTACACACGCACCATATAACCAATTTTCGTTCATCAATTTCAATAGTGTGCCGCTGTTAGTTTTGATATTAGAGTTAAATGACATATTATCAAACTTTTAGGTAAGAACATTATCTATTTTTAAGTGTAGGATTTTAATTTTCAAGCAATATATTATGAGCATTTTTAATTGCAAATAATTAATTTTGTATGAAAATGAAATTATCAAAAAAATCGCAGACGCTTAAACAAAAATAATGTTTTTTCCTAAAAGTTTGATCATAAGTTAATTCACTCTAATATCAAAACTAACAGCACGCTATTGAAATTAGCGAATACAAATTTGGTATGTTGTACATTTGTAAAACGGAGAAAATATATTATGCATGGGAATCATACTATCAGATTTTATTCTATGTATAAAATTGAAACTTCAGATAATAATGTTGGAATTTCAACAAAAATTATAAACTTGTTGGTGATAATAATTTTATCTAACTGTATAAATTGGGCATTTTCATGATTAAGTAGTAAACACTAATACCTTACATAATATCTGTGTACATACATTGATTCAGCTCATTTTTTTACTTCCATCTTACATGTTTTCTTGAGCAAATTGTTATTATTATTATTATTAATAAATATAATATATTTACATACATATATGTAACTCAATAAAATAAAAATAAATACCTAAGTTTTATTTTTTTCTAAATTTCTGTTTAAATATTGAGTTTTTTTGATAATCCGGTATAAATATAGTTTCATTGGTGTAGGATTATGAAAACCTTACTGTACATTTTTAATTATTTTAATTGAAATAAATACTTTGTCTTAGAGCAATCATCACCCAGCGTACATCATCTTTATGCATGTATTTGAATGCCAGTTGTCCAGACACTTCTTGAGGCATGAATCCAGATACAATAGAAATTCTATAAATTTATTTAATAGAATTATTTTAAAAATGCATTAAAAAATAACATGTTTATTTTGCCCCATATAAGAGTAATCCCAGACAAATACAGATTTTTGTATCACATTCATCAATAAATTACTTAACCAAACAAATCTTAACACATTAGCCCACCCAATGCCACTGACGTACACAGAAGTCTGCAGCATGAGGTTACTCTTATATGAGACAGAGTATAGATGCATAATATCCAAAAATATAAAATTCTTGTTATGTTGGAGAATATAAAAAAAAAATTCAACAATCACTCCTGGTTAAGAAGTGTTTATGCTATTTGGAACATTCACTAAAAAAATGAATTCGTTCACTGGATCGTTCATTTAATTTTTTTATAATAGGAATTATATGTACGCAATGTTTTAATAAAAGTAATACCGATACAATTTCAACACTTAGTTATTTAATTTTAAAAAATACACCATATTATACACATTAAGAAATTCAATAAATGCTTACCTATGATCAACATATATTATACGGCCATCAATTTGATGTCTGGTTATGTATTCTTCGCGAGTTGCTTCTAACATTGATACTTCAGTCACACGTCGTTCATTGAATGGCCTAACAACTGCATTTAACACTATATCGTTTTCAGTGATTTCAGAACCTAGAAAAACATGAAATGTTATGTTTAATCAAATGTATTTAAAAAAAAAAACAACAACAATAATAATATTTATAATACTTTTTGAGTCAGATTTTTGAATCATTATTGTTCCCATCACATGTACAAGCTCCAACTCTGGTTGTTCATCACGAGAAACCACTTTCTTGACCAACCGTAAATAAAATGATCGACGTAGTAATTTATGATTTACATTACTATTTTGATTAGTATTGAGTAAAGGATCATTAGCAGCAACTAAAACACAAAAGTTAATAAGAATTATTAATAACTTAACTAGACAAAAAGAATATTGCTTTTATGCAACTTTTATGGACAATACATGACTCATTAAAGTATTCAACTTGCGACTACTAACCGCATAAGGCACAAATTTCTCCATCCTAATCGAAATTTCACAAACTAAATTCTCATTGACACTCAATACATAATAATCAAAATTCAAAGCTCTAACATCGAATTACGAATAAACTCGAAAGTTTTACACAACTAACCAGGAAATAAAATGATGTGTACTCTTTAAGAACAAATCTGGTATATAAAAAAATGCCCTCAGCAAAGAACTCATGATTTTCATTCGGTGAAGCACTGGTCTCAATGGACAACATATTTAACAGGAGGAACAACAGACATTGTTGAAACACCAATCTTATACATTTCTCGTTTCACTCATAAATATACTCGTCGCTTGACTCGGAGTCTTATAAGTTATAAATATAGACATAATATTATATCTATGCTTACTATAACTATTAAACGGGTTTTCAACGATATTAGTAATAAAAAAAAAAAACTGGTCGCAGACAAACCCATGCATGGTAGTTGTAGTACTATATTATAATGCAATATTATAGCATTATTACACATTATGTTGATCGAATTATACAATTTAAATTAACATGTCTGAAAACTACACATTACGCAAATTTAAAAAATGAACAATAGACTTACGAATGCCGTTGCTTGATATTTCGCCATGATGCTTGAGGTTCTTTTTCAGCTCATCGTGATCTTTAGGATGGGCAAAATTAAAAAGTGATTGGCCCATGAGATCGATCTACAATACAAATTTAATGTTAAGGTATTTTCATTTTTATGATACACTGTATACACACACGTATTATAATAATATCAAATATGGTAATATGTAAATCATTTTTCGGTTAAATATAAATACGATTTGCCGATTTGAATGAACCGACATTTTCATGGAAACACCCCATGTGGGATCTACACAAATTTGCCACATTCAACGCATCAGCAGAACTTCAATATTGCAAGACTTCAGTCCTCAATTCCCACAGGTTATATTTTACGGAAAAGTAGCAGCAATGAAAATGCCACTATAATTTATTCATCTAATAATCAATTTATTTTACGCGTGAAATAATACATATCATGTCGACATTGTCTGTTCCTTGAAATGAAAGAATCGCCTATAAATAGGTATATTATAATAATTTTATCAATGGTCTGAATTCTTTACATTTTCTCTAATTACCTACGCGATGTTTATCGTAACGAGTTATAGATTAAATTTATTTTCTGCATAGCAACAGTTATCATTACAAACATTAATGTTTCATAAATTGAAAATTACAGGAGAATATAATGAATAATAACCATACATACAAATTAATGTACAACATTCTTAACTGTAACGTTTTATCGAAGGTAATATTTAAGTTCCAATACCATTGATCTACATAATATATACCTACCTATCTTAGTATATAAAAATTAATACTGAAATTAGTTTAGATTATTTATGTATTTCAACATTTAAAATATTAAAGAATATATTGTTGTTTTATAATATACAAAAAGATCGAATAAATTAATTTTCTTTTTCGGAGGGGGAGATTTTCTTACGGAGGGACAAGGACTAAATTAATATGGACAGAATTTCTTTCGTTGAACTTTATTCACAATTTATTAAACAAATAAGCCTAATGTTAAGATGTGTTTATAATTATAAGCAAGTAGTTTGATTGTTTTCATTTATGGATTTAGTGTCCTAATGTCAGCGTCTTTTACTACTAAGTATGGGGTGACCTTGGTTGTTCAGAAGACAGAGTTGTATATATTGGAAAGTAAGGAAGACGAGATAGCACATAGCGGGACAATCTAATTTATTGGGTAAATAGAAAATATTTCAACAGAAAAGTCGGTGGTAAAGAGCGATCGCTTAAATAAGATTAAAACGAGGCCTGCAAATCAAAGGTTTGCGATAATATGTCATGCATAATAGTAAAGAAATTTTGAAATATAATAGGAAAATAACTTGATTTTTAAACTACGTGTATTGATTAAGCGACACATGATAACGGTTGGCATGCAGATATTGTTAAAAATCTAGTGAAAATATAAGAATGAAAAACGTTAACAATAGAGCAATTTAATACTCAAATATCAAATTAATTTAAATTAATATCATAACACAACAATATTCAAAATCGATTAAAATTGACAACTAAAAAGAGGAAAAAACGTCTGAGCCACAGAATGTTAATATGCAGTTTTTAGTTAAGTATTATTTTAAAATTTTTATTTTATTGTTACTCACGGCACCATAAACCGTTGGTTTAAAGAGTTCAACAGTTGTGTATAAAAATGATTAAACAATTAATAAGTAAATGGGGAAAAAAAATAAATATAGATTACGTATCTATTATAGTTTGAGGTATACAAGTTAGGATCATAATTTATTTAAAGATATTTTGGGGGATGATGATTGATAAATATTTTAATCAAATCAGATGAGAGCTGGTGATATTTGGTCAGGAAAATTACATTTTTAGTTTAGTAATATTGTTTAGTACGAGTTTGGTTACAATTCATATATTACTATTTTAAATATCTAGATCGGTAGAAGAGCATTTTACAATACAATAGAAAGCGTAGAGCATATATCACATAAATACATAATAAAGAAAAAGGAAATATTATTTTAAAAATACTAAAGATTATTTTTAAATTGCTACTATGTAAGATTTAAAACGAGATTTGGTTCAAAAGTACACAGATAAAATTCAAAGATTTGGGAATATTTATTCAGCTTGACCGAGTGCACTTAATACTATTGATGATGCATGGATAAATTAATTTATTAATAATACTCGCAGTTAAATAAATACAAATGTATATCTGACAAGTATTTATTGAACAGCAACCATGAAATTTGCAAACGCACGAAAATACGACATGATATAACTATATACATGAAAAATATAGATTTGTATCTAAGACGAATGAGCCAACTAGTCTCGCACGCAATTAATTAAAATCTAAAAATAAGAAAAACCGTACTATAATATTAAAAAGAACTGTACGTATCTATTGTAAATTCAAAGCACGAAGCAAAGAAGAAATAATGGTCGGTTGACCTTGATATAGTGTGCATACATGAGACTTTTAAGTAATTGCAGAACTGCAGCAGTGGCATTAACATTATAATGAGCTCGGGTGCATTTCAACTCGAAAACCCTTCCGTGGTTTTATAATTATTCACGAATTAATGTTATAATAAAATACATACAATGATGGGCTTTGTGATAAATTTGTAATTAAATGCTCGTGGTTGAATGCAATTTTCAAGGATATGTATATTATATTATATATTATTATGTAAAAATAATCATAATAATAAGGTTAAACTTAAAACGGATGCAGTGCGAGTAACCCATGTATACAAAATGTGTTTATCGTTCGGGCAGTGATAATAATAATAATATTTTAAGACCGGTGTCCTTGGCCGGTGCATAATATGACGGTTGCACGGGTTGAGGTGGTGGGGATTGATGTGGGTGAGAGGGGAAATCAATAGTGTTATATGCATTGCTTCCATGATATAAAATCAAGGTAAGAGAAAATATTTTTATTAAAATATAAAATATTATATTCTACAGTAGAATGATTAAACAACAATGACATGCAATCGGAGCTGGTGCAATAATATAATAATGCATATTGTGAATTAAAATATTTCCGGCGAATTATCGGGTTGATTTTGACTTTTAGGTGAACTGGAAATAATAACATTCAAATAAAAGAGTTGTGTGACCATCGGGGCACCAATGAGGAATCGATAACGATAATAATAATTATGATATTAAATTATTACTATTGAGTTATTACTGCAAACTTTCGCAATGACGACAGACACAATGGACAGTTAAAACGCACTTTAGTTTCGCGTGCGATTAAATACGTGAGAGAGAGAGAGAGAGACGGACGGACAAATTAAAAATAAAAATAAACTTCGTCCGATGCGACTGCGTACTGCGCAAAAGTCGGTAATACTAGAATTGACATCATACGTGGGAGTGTGGTGGTGGTGAAGGGATAAAACGGTTGCCTATCTAAGTCCGAGCGCGGCGCAACATCTAATAAAACAACAACGGCTAGGACGATAAAAAACGCATCACCACAATAACAATAATATTATTATTATGTATGCGCTATGCGTTTTCTTGCAAACAAAGTAGGAGCAATCTGTTAAAACCACAGAGGGAAACGACATTCGTCGTGCGTCATTTCTATCGGATAATTTAATATAACAACATAATATAAATTGGTGTTGATATAATATCGTGGGTAGCCTTAAGACTGATACGAGCCATTAAATTGTTGTATTGATTATTTAAGCCTCGATGAAAAGAAGAGGATAAGGTAAGCTTATATAAAGCGATATATATACATATATAAATTGTTATATAAACTTTGGCCGAAATACAGTTATTAGTTTTTTAACACTTATAATATGTTGCAGTAAGTGCATAGTATATAGTGCAAGATAATACCACATTATTGTATAATACTAACGTTATTCACATTTTCAAATACACATTGAAAGTGGAGGAATTTCTTAGGAACTGCAATACAGTTAAGTAAATTTAAATACAAATAAATATCTACACACAAGGTTAGTATAATAATTTAATTACGTATTAATTATGAACATGCGTAAATAATATGTCTGTGTTGTTGTAAACAAATTTATAAATGCATTTATATCGTAAGTGATTTATACACCAGTAGCTACGCAAAACGACATTAAATAATGATCTGCAACTTTTAGAGTATTAAGTAAAGTTTGAGGTATTCCATTCTCTCATAAATACTCGTTATAATATTACGACGTCCTAAAAAAGTACACAAATACCTTATGCGACTCCGTAAATAAATATACAGCGGTAATGTAAATCTAATGCGGAAACAATAATACAATTTATTATTTTTAAATATAAATAATTAGAAATATTCTGTCTAAAATCACTTTATTTTTACTAACTCTGAACTCTAGCTATAGAGTTCAACTAAACAAAAAAAACCCTCAGGGTAAAATGAATACCAATAACTGATGTAACTTAATAAGCGTATTATTGTTTTTTAATGTGTATTATAAGATTAGATATATTTGCGAGATAATAATTTGAAAATCACAAATATTTAGAGTGCGCAACATGATTTCCAACTTGAACATCGTTTTTCAACATAAATTAATACAAGAAGGAAGTGCGAATCAATGTCTTAACTTTTAAGTTTATCTATAATTACATCTCTACCGATTTAAATTATTTAAAGGACTGCGGTATATATACAGTTTCGTTGAGAACTGTGCACGAAACGAGTAAACAATATGATTTGTTAATTGATTTTTCAAAGAAGACGTTTATGTATAATATAATAGATACAATGTACAATTTTATAATAATAAAAAAAAAATGCAGTTAGCTTGATACCAAAGCATTATAATATAGATTAAACATTTAAAACGAAATTTTAATTTATGCTGTACCCATACGGAAAAAATCTTACCTGTGAATAGCCTAGTATATTCTCCACGGAGTGCGAAACAAATATTATTTTTCCACCTGATGTCACCATGAGATATACATCGTTATCCTGTGAACAAAAAATAATAATAACAAATTAACAACATTGGCTAATGGGGAAATTGAATATTTTATTATAACGTATAATATGTAGTTCAGAGATCCGAAATAACTTTAGTGATTCGTAATAGATAAGTAACTAATAAGTTATAAGTAACAACCAGAAAGAAGTCTTTTCATTCATTTTTTTTTTTTTTGGTTTGTGTTTTTTCGCTGGAATTATGTACATGGAAAATTTTTAGAGATAACTGCCAATGCCGCGTAAATCTTAATAATATAAAGACTTGAGCAGTATTCGAATAAGCATGCGTACATACATGATATAATGATAACACTTATATGTATATTATAGGACTGTCTTCTAGGCATAATATAAAATAACATTATATTAGGTTTTTAGAAAAAGAACTTTTGGCATAACTTTTACCACATAATGAACATCATTAAATACCAAATACACATTAAATATAGCAGCATGGAAGAAGATCATATTATGAAGTATACCTATATTTTGTTCTTTCGGCAGATTTCTATCAAAATAAATATATTGTAGAAAGTATAGGTTATAAATAATAACTAATAACTTATAATCATTATGACTAGATATGACTCAGAGGACTTAAATAGTTAACTGTAATAATATTTCTAAATCCTTAAAATTAAATTTAAAATTACAATACGTTGATTATAAAAATATCAATATAATATACGTGTATAACATTTTTTTAGTATCGGTAACAATTATATTCATTTGGTTTTGAGTATTCTGTTCTCAGTTTTTGAATATACCCATATGACAAAAACCGATATTTTCTATAGAGCTCAATCGCTACCGGAATGTTTATACAAGTTTAAAAAAAAATCAAGATACTCCGATAATTAATAACTAAAGGTACTTATATAGAATTATATCAATAAGGATACATACGTCCAACAGAATATCAGCCACATTAACATCATTTATGCAAACTGGCAGTTTCTCACGTTTTTCTTTTAGTGCTATTAATACTGGAAAATAATAAATTGCAATAAATAATATGATTTTAATTATATTTTTAATTGAAAGAATATACAACATTCATTTGGTTGACTTACATCGATTTAGCCGGAGATATGCAGCACTGAGTCTAAGAACACTAGTTTTTTCTATTTTTTTCGAAGAATTTGATATCAGTGGTACAAGTTGTGAAAGTTCTGTGATACAAGTATTCAACTTGTTTCGTCGATGTTTTTCTGCCAGGTTTCGACTCTGCCGGCTGGAACTGAAAATTAAAATACATTATAGTTAATATATGATTTAATAGCATATATTTTTTCTTAAACTCTAGTCTGGAGGGGATTGGAAACGGTGATTTCTTGATTTTTGTTGAACACACACACACAACGTAAAAATTGAGAAGTGTTCTATTTTCAAAGATAGATAAATTTAGTGAAGCAAAATAATTCTGAAAAAGGATGTGAATTTTTTGTTATCCAAGTCTTCTTGAAATCGACGTTTTGATTTTATTCCCTTAAGTTCTAAAAGTTATAAGTAAACATTTTTTTGATTTAACTTTTTATGAAGTTAAAATAAAAAATGTGGGCAAGTGAGCATTGCTCTGTTGTACAGTAGATGTCGAGTGGGTCACTATAACAGATGATGTTGTTAAGTTTTAATTCAATGAAAGATAATTTCATTGTATCTGAAAAAAAACTATTCTGAGAGAAGACTGTCAGCCTATAAATTACTATAAGTATACATCTTCATGATATTATTGATATACACAATAGTAATTTATTTTACTATTAATAATAGATTTTTTTGGTTACAGTATGAACTACAATTCAGAAACTTTGTTTTACATTTTCAATCTTAGCTAATTAAACATTTTATAATTTTTAATTACAAAATAATTTTCAAATTTTTATGGTTTTGATGAATTTTGTCAAAAATTTAACTGCGGTTAAATAAATCGTGCCTACGTATCTTAAATATTTTTGAACTGCTATTATAACAACTTATGAGGAACCTTGTAATAGATAAAAAAAATATCTATAAATAGGTAAGTACCTCAAAAACAGTCAAAATATATGGTGTGTAGAAAATTTTAATACAAGTATTAGAAAAAAAATTGATTTTGTCTATAACTAGTTTTGATTAAAAATTGCAGTTTTTCCCGATGCTTTTGATAACTACTGAGAATTTTAAATTTTGATTTTTCAAAGCTTTAACTAGATTTACTTTTTCACCAGAAACGATACTAAAGTTTTAATTCCAGAGTTTAAATTCCTATGTTGGGCGAGTATTGTGGACAAAGACAGACAAATCACAGTTTCCAATCCCTTAGCTCAAAGTTCAATATTTTAATGATAAAATATATTATAAGGTATATATGAATCTAAAATTAGAATTTTCTTGGATACTTATTGGGACAGGACTGCAAGAGGGATTAAGGGTTTAGTTATGATCAATGGTTCAAAGAAATATGACAAAACAATTGTTTTCGTTCTCTGGCCGAAGACTTTTTAGTAATAATGTTTATTTTGTTGTATTTTAAAATTTCAATAATATTTACTGTTAATAATTTATTATAATAAATTATTAATTTTTACATAGCGATTATATGTATAATAAAACCCTCATTATTAATCAAGTCTCACGAGGATGGGTGACGATAATTTTTCAAATTTTTAAGGAGTTTTCATAAGCGCAAGGAACAACAACTATATATACACAGGAGTATTGAAAGAATTTATTAGAGTAGTTCACACAAGGGGGTTTATATATAATGGCTATTTTTCATCAGACGTATCAGCATACCACAAAGCTATGTCGAATACAATAAAATAAAATAGAATAACATTATTTTATGTTACTATAGAGTATAGACATACATCACTTCTATGTTTTCTGAATCCAATTGATGCGATAAAAAATAGATCTCCCAGAACTAGGAAACAATAGAACAACGAAGCGTAGGTCCCCGGCTGCATAATATGTTTTTAAATCGGTTAAGACTGAATAATGTATACAAAGTACGACACATATTAACCGAATTTGGCAGTGAAATGCTTACATCGGCCTTGGAATGGGACTGTACCTAACCACCGTACAGCGCGAGAGAGGAGGAGGGGATAGGCTGTCCGTTTTTGGTTTATACGTAAAACGCAGTCGCGAGTTGATTTTTACGGTATTCTATTTTTGCTGTTTTTATAATATGTTAAAACGACATTGCACATTGCATCACTGTTCTCTCACTCGCACTAAGCCATCCCATCATCATCAATTGAAATGCACCGCAAGATATATAAAATGTGCATATATTATACATCTGAATAACGTGAAGAAATGTTTGCGTGTTTTTCTCTTATTTTTACCGACAAATACTTATTTTACGATACAGATACTCACACACACACATACACACACACACACACACGCACACACACACTACACACTACACACACGTGTCAAGCGAAATATAAATAATATATAATGTACTTTGTGGTTAATATTTCCGTGGTAAATACAAATCGGTTTTTCACATTAACATTTTTTTTTAAAAATAATGATGATTACAGCACCTATGTTCTACATACAATTAAAAAATCTAGATTAACGACATTTTTTCATAATATACCAATAGGAACTACAGAAAACCTTGTAAAACGCAATGTAACAATCAGTTTAATTATAATGTCGTTAACGGGTCACAGTTGTATATTGTAGTTAAGATTTTAAGTATTTTTTAGCAGAGGGATTTAAAAATATAATAAGAGTCCCTTCATTGCTATCAATATGGCTTAACTCGCAAAACCCGCTTGTTTATCATATGTCTTGTTTTTTTTATCGTTTTTAAAACAAAGCCGTAAAGATTTTGCATATATAAATCTAAAAAGTTTTAATTTTGTGTACCTACTTAATATCTATCGTCTACATATAACACTATTTAATTAGGTTTTAACAATGTGAAGACATATAGTCGAATTATGATTTAAATAGGCGGTAAAAAGTTTGTTTATTATGTCCTGTATATTATTATAAGGACTATCCTTATAAGTTTAAAAGTATGTATTTTAATCAACCATACATAAATTGTTAGTTGTTACCTATATGTTATCCATGGTAGGATATTGTTTTCTAAGACAGTAAGAAAATGACAGTTAAATAATAAAAAAAGAGAATAATATCTCGCTATAGATGTTAGCTGATGAATAACGGTTTCTCCAGAAACAACATTTTAATATAATTGTTGTAAACCTATGCATGGTACATATTATATTCTCTTTACAAATATAGTTAAAAGTCAAACAGGTAGTAAGTTTCTTGAACCAATTTTAGATATATGATCAACAATACCTTACAAGTGTAGATCACATACGGTTTTATTTTTTCTGCTTAAAGAAAAATGTCTTTAACGTATGGGGAAAAAACTGGAATTTGTAGCCGGTGCTGTTAATATTTTGAGGTCAACAACATTCATATAAATTCTCTAACTGATATATTGTATGTACAATATTATGTATTTATGTACATAAATACATAATACATATAACTTAATAGCAAATTAAGGTTGAAACGTCTATACTATACTGAACAAATATATTTAAAGATTGAACCTTTTACATTTTAATTCGTAGATATAGGTAAGTACTACTACAACGTCATGTTATATACCTAAGTACTTACCTAATCATTGTTAATATTTTCTTAAATTTGTGATTGACATTTACTAAATATAATTTTCAAATTATTACATTAATAAAAGTAATTTAAGTACCTATATAAATTATTGAAACCATTTAAATCAGTGTATATACCTTATTTTTAAATTTGAAATGCATAAGATAATTAAAAATGTAGATCAAATATTGATAATTTCAACATAAAACAAATGGGCGGTTAATTATTGTCAAGGTTGGATTAGGTTGGAAAATATTTTTGAATATAAAATCAAGTTTTATTTTATGTCTGATTAAATCAAGAAAATAAGTACGAAAGGATAATATAAACAATTAAAATTATCAGCTTGAGAACATTAGGTTTTTGTTTTTATCATATTTTAACTATTAAAAATTATTGGTTAGTGATATCAAAAAATGCTGGTATAGCGTCCTCTTAAGAATTTTTTTTATTTAATTAGGTATGTTAAATATGCATCATAAAAACACATAGAATTATTTATTGAAAAAAATTATAAACGATGGAAGTAAAATGTATGGACGGGATACAAATGGCATTGACTAAACTGCTTAGCCTATATTATTAAAGGTTTTTTTTTAAAAATTAATAGCATTTTTGTGCATCGTAAAATGGTTTAAATGTTTCTTAAAAACAAAATTCTAAAACCTTAACAAATCAATTCATTCTAATCAATTTGTTTGAACAAATTAATTTTAAAATTTTTCATAATATTTTAAAATCCCATATTCAGACGATATGTAGTATTGTACTAAACAAAATTTTTGAAAAAAATTAATCGATTTGTTTTGTTTATTTACCATTCCAATATGTTATATAATATGTACGTCAAAACGATTACGATCCATTATTTAAAATAACTGACACAAAAACAAAAAATATCTGATAATATTATAAACGACAACGCACCTTAATAGTATTTTGTAAATATACTTCATGTCATATACATGGTATATGTGTTTATACTGTACAGGTCATTACTTCACAAGAATAATAATTATAAGCACCCAAGCATCGATAAATATAGTTTTTTTATCAATGGTCACTGATCGAAACTGAAGTGTGTACAGTGTCGTTTATCCTACGATACAGAGATATTTAAGTATACTGGTGGTATTGTTTTACGCGATTTGGATTTAGTCATATATTATAATACAAATTATTATCATTGTATACCTAGGTACATATTATAATATTATAATAAGACAAAAATAAATAAATAACAATTTAATAAGCCGTGACGTATTTCACAAACACACTTTAGTGTGTGAATCCATGTCTACCAGCGATTATATACCATAAAGGGTCAAGCACTAAACTAACATAAAGGTTAACCAGGTTAACCGGCGGTTTTATTCGCCGAATGATACTATACGCTTTTGTATACTATTTATATGGGTGTGTTTTATCAATGACTGTACTGATTATATCATTAGCCGTCACTATAAACAAGTTATTAGGTAGCTATAAAGTGAGACTAAACAATTTGGTAAGTACACATGAATATATGATTATTTGTAACACAATTTATTGATACACGTGCGTAAAAAGGGCAACGATTTAACAGACATCGTACCAGCTAATTGATAATGACGACTATCTAACCTCCACAAAAATAAATCATATTATATTATATTATTATCAATGTATTATACAAGCATATTAAACAGTAATTTAAAATGAAACAAAAGTCGAACGAGGACCGCGATGTTGGAAGATACGAGGCCTATGAGTGACGAGAGTTTTTCTACGGAATACACTTATAGATACAATCAATTCTCACTTTTGTTATTATTAGAAAAGCATAAAATTTACCTATTTGTCAAACCTTGATAGTATTATACTATTATGATGGCGGATACAATGTAGGAGGGCGCGCGCGCGTGCATGTGGAATTTCTGTTCAACTATTTATTTAGTTGTTTGCATAAAACATAAACGTATGTTTAAAGAACTTGAAATGCTATTGTTCACAATAATAGTTAGTTGATTATAATCTGAATATTACCTATATATATTTGTGTTGTTCGAATACACATATTTAAACTTTACTCTTATTGAGTTGGTATCAAATGTTATATTTTCCACTAGTCACGCAATAAATATAATAAAAGTTGTGGGGATTTAGCGGTTAAAATTATTGATTAATAAAATTAATTAAAATGACAACAGATGTCTTTACAAAATTGAATCTGGTAAATGAAAATGCATTCAAACAAACAATTGTAGTGCGCAAAATCATTCGAGATGTTAACAAGTATAAGGAATGTCCGCTTTTCGAACGTGCTTAATTCCCAGTTTATAAAATTATTAAACAATAAAGTATAATTCCAAAAGCAATGTCTTACAGTACATTTCCCATCTTTTTTTTTCTTTCTGATATTTTGGCATATAATATAGTAATATGTATTACATTTTTTTCGAATTCAATATTAATTTCAATTTTTACTGTTCGATAAATATTTTCAACATTTTTTGAATTATCAATCCTTACAGAACTGCGGTAAAGTATTAATCAGACAAACAGACAGACAGACAGACAGTTGGACGCAATGGATATAAGGTATCTAGTCACTATCTACAGTCTACACATATTATGTTTAAAAATCTACAATATGTATGTCTGAAAAATACAAATTATCATGGATGGGTCCATTTTCCTTCTAAAGTGAGATACCGCTTTAATTCAGTGTCCATTTTTCTCCAAAATAAAAAAGGTTAGATATAATTTTCCTTCAAAATTAAAACATTTAGCATATTCTTATAAAGAAAAAAATATATATATATATATAATTATGTAGCTCAATGTTCTGAAACAATTTTAAATTTAAACAAACTGCGTAAGACAATTGACGATGCAACTGTTGAATTTAAAAACGAAGAAATTTTTTAGTAATATAAAAAGTAAAATAATTATTCATCACTCTAATATTTCTTTTCTTTAAACGTTTAAACAGGTATGTTCATTTGTTTCTGAAATGTAGTGAAATTATAAATACATAGATACATAATATTGTAATTCATAAGTATTTTTTTTTTAATGTTGATTTGTTTTAACTTCTAACTATTTTAATAACTCTTATATTTGTGTAAAATAAACATTATTTTCATTCCTAATTTCTTATTGGTAGAAAATGAACAGTGGAGGAAAACAGTATCTTATTTTTGGAGGCCATTATTATTATGTAACTGTGATGCACGTCAGGTACTCAGGTCTGGATCGTTTCCATAGTGTTCTAGTTCTTTGTTTCCACCCGAGTAAAACAAATTGAACACACTAGACTAACACCTTAACAATTTTGAGAATGCTCCAGTACTTTTATTTGTATTTTTAACTACGAGCTTCTGTTCACAATTATATTGTAATCTCTATAAATATTCGATGTACTCGAACAAATAAGGCAAACTAAACATTGAAATCGAACACAAAAATCCTCACATAAAAAATACGATAGGATTTTGTTCAAAACAAAAAATCAATATTTCAGTTTATTATATACGTGGCAAATTTAGCGTGGAGTCGTATGCATATTTTAAGCAAAGTAATCATTGCAGTGCTTACAGTGACAATTTTATAGGGAATAGTTGTCCCCCCTTTCTCAGTTAGCATGATTTTTATTCGATCACGTAGTATTAATTTGTGCTAGAAAGAATATTGGACGTATAAAAAAGATAAGATTGTTTAAGTAAATTTTGATGATGAAGCGACGACAATATAGGGTGGTGGAGGGCAGTGTTCAGACGGCAGACTCTAAAAAAAAAACAATAAATCATTTGTCCAATTACAACAATGAAAACATCGAATAATTAATTTAATTGAAAATGTTTACTTGCAAACACTATTTAAAAGATAAAACCAATGTGAAATCTGTTTGGCTGTTCAATTAATCAAATTTCACGAAATATAGTTTAAATATGATTTTACATATGGTTGCAAATTATTAGTCTATAAAAAAACTCAATTATTTATAAATATGATTATGTTTTATTTCTCAAATTCCACCTAGATTTTCATTAAATTTTCGTAAAAAGTTATTTATGATGAACGAATATTATATTATATATTATAAACATACTTCGCATGTGGACTATAGAGTATGATTTGTCAATACAGAGTGAGTGTGATACAGTAGACACAAACACAAATAAACCAATAAGTAATAATTTTTTTAACCTCCGAAAATTTGAAAAACAAGCTTATTTTAAAATATTAAAATTTTGTTGAAAATACCTACACTATTAAACTGAAACTGGTATGTATTACAATATTAATATTAATATTTTTGGAGCATAGGGAATACTACCCGCTTATGGTATCCTCTACGTAATGCTAAAGGCTATCTTAAAAATAATACTGATTTTAAAAAATCTGTATATGAAACATCTGGGTGCATTTTAGTATTTTACTGTGTAAAAATTCATATCGCTTTTAATGTATTGGGCAACATATTATACAATTTATCCCCTTCACTGTGCGCAAAATACGCATGGCTACAAAAATAAATAAAAATCTAAAATGTTATTTTAATTATTATCTCGAATTATTATTATACCTGTACAACAACTTCATTCCGGTTGTATGGGCATTAAACGCATTTTGTATTAGACAATAATGAATTGTAGAACTGTGTACGTGTGCATTTGTTTTGATTGCATAATCATACATTGCAAATAGATTAAATTGATCAAGTGGGAGAAACTCCGGAGTGAGACAAAGTTAGATGGAATCAATTTACATATGATGAAACCCATGTAAACACGTATGTATGTATATAATATTATATGTGCTATGTGCATATATAATGATGGAAATGAAACAATATCGAAAATACTTGGTAGAATTAGTGAAATAATATCAAGGTTAACGTACAAACGAACATTGAAGGATTATTTCAATGCACTATATTTTGTTACAGCAAGACTGCATTATAGGTACACACTCAAAATAATAATATAAAACATTATAATAGTATATATGCGATCATGCATACTATATTATTATCTAGACACTTATCTATACATTTGCGTCTATTTAACCTACAAGTTACTTGAAACTAAGGGGGGGATTGCGCACGCTAAAGAATCTTATATAATCCCTACCTTTATATTTCTATAGATAACAATTTAAATGACCCTGTATGTATATATATATAGTTACATAGTATACACTTAGTTCGCAGACGTATGTATTATTACACATATGTTGTAGTTAAATGTGCATGATGATTAAAATGCATGTACATAATAATAATTGCAACGTTATAGCGTCAGGTTGCATATTATTATGGATAAACCAGTCAGTCGAAAACATGATATAATATTTTAATTGCGTAAACTGAACTAGACGAGTGATAATAATATAATAATAATAAACGATTTCAACTTTTGTTTGTGCACGCACTAGGGAAATCTCATCGGTATACATAATTATACATACATATGTTTAATATTTCGCATATTAAAGGTGATATATAACCGCATATAAGAAAGATTTTTGTTACTATTCTTTATATTTCCGAAGCTTAAAATTTAATATAATAACCGAGAACATTATGTTTGGTGATTGTTATAGTTGATTAATTGTAATAGAAGATTAGGTATATTTTATATTAATTGCTTACCTAAAATTAAAATTCCAGAAAAAGTATATAAGAATAAAAATTAATAACTAATAAATATCGACAATAAAATGTTTGATTAAATTTTAATTCACACATAAGCAGGCAAGGAATAACAGTTTTTTAAATTACGTATATTGTTATAAGTTATTACAATTTAACTTTTTGTTATATATTCTAAGTTAATAGTACCGATAAATTAAACGCGAGAATTTTTAAATCACATAAAATCAACATTTTATTAAATGACCTTTGATTGATATGTGTTATGTATTAATTGATTACATTTTTTAAACACCTTTGCACTGCACAAATAAAAATATAAGGTCTCCTAGTTTTATAATAAAATAATTTTATTATTATATTATTATTATAAAATATCAATAAAAAAAAATGGATTAATATTTGTCAATATACAATACAAGAGTTTTATTTATCTAGTCTTATTTAAAAAAGACGTGTTTAATTTTTAATCTCTGTAATTTCAGACTTTGAAAACAAAAGATAAATCGTTAATTATACACTTGATGATTACCTAAGTTTTACTGAAAAATGTAGTATGTGTTGTAGGTAGTGCATGTTTCATACAAACTATTATAATATTATTTTGTAAGAATGAAATTAAAATGAGCTTTGATTATAAATAAAAATTTTAAAAACGAGATTTTGTAAAGCATCTTATTGTATCATTAAATATTATTAAGACTTATAAGTTATTAATTAAGATTGATACAGTTATCAATAATTAATATCGTGAGATATTGTCCCTAGATTTTTTTCAATAAAGGTAAAACTGAAAATAACATTCAATAAATAAAAAAAACTATATTTTAATTTAAAAAAATTAACTTAAATGTGACTTAAACTGTTGTACAATATTACAAACATCTATTTACCTTAGTTCACTATAATATTTTAAGAAATTGTGTCAATTTAATTAAATTAAAAAGAGACTACAAAATAAATTAAAATATTAATAAAATAAACAAAAGACGATTTTTAAATTGTTTACACTGCAAGGTCCAGAATAATAATCAATGACATTTAGTTTGCCCTCTACGTAAGCTATATTTGCAACGCGATGAATACTACAGATATTTAAGAAGTTAATTCAGTAAGATCAAGAATGGCTTTTTACGACGTCAGATGCAATTGGGATAAGTGCCATGAAATAACTGTACATTTGTTTGAAATAAAAGTAATGTTATTCAAGTGAGTAGGTATTTGACGAAGTATTACCTATTAAAGATTTATTTTCATATCATGTCTATGGAAATTTAAAAAAAATGTATAAAAAATATGCAAGACAATTGTTTTTAAAGTAAACGAAATTACAAACGATTTCTCGAAAACTACTAACAACTATTGATTTTTTTGTACAAAGTTTGTAGTTCTACCAAAACATCATTTATGAAAAAAATACTTACAAAGTTTTACTTTTATAAATGACAGCACACATTTTTAATTTCATATTCCGAAGCAGAATATTATTCTGGCAATTTCAATTTATTTAATCGAATTCAAAACAAGCTTTTAATTAGTTATATTATAACAAACAAAAATATATTTTTTTCAATGTGTGATTACCTTAAAAATCACATTTTATTGTCTTATCGTGTACTTATTATATTAATTTTTTCATAGAAATCGCATTTAATGAGGAGATTTTCCAATCTTTTTTAAATACCTTTATATATTTGTTTTAATAAGCAATTATATTAAAATGTTAAGTAAAAAAGCGGGTAAGCGGGGAACGCCTTTCTGTACATTAGGTGTCCAGAGGCCAGAGAGTCAGTGTAATGGATGTGTTGAATTCGAATTCAATAATTATTGTAAACGTAAAACGATTAGGAGCGAAGGACGACGGTATATAAGTCAGCCTATTTTATTACTTATTAAATTGTATGATATTATTGTGATTAAAGTAAATTATTTCACTATACGGCATAAGTACTACAGTAGGCTAAATTCATTTTTGGCAAAAATTTGCTTTTTAAAATGTCATTGAGTGTACCTACATTAAATAAAGTTTATAAAAGTTTTAACTTCTAAGAAAACTTATGGGCAACGTTGTATTACATATTCAAGTTCTTTGACTGAGCGGAACATTTTTTATCGATAATAATTTTAAATAAAACTGATTAATTCTTTTAATCGAAATTTTTTATGCCCATAAATACTCGTAGCTCAAAAAGAATCACAACATTTCGAAAGTGCACACTTAAATAGTGCATAAAAATCAACATTATAAATATACAAATATTCAGTGAAAATTGCATGTGTCTTAACACTATTATTTTTAGAATTACACTAAAAAATTAATTCTTTTTTTTTAAACCCGGTTTTGGTTTAAGATATCAGTTTTTCCTTAATTTTTTGTTTGTGATTACTAATGTTTTTGAAAAGTATTGGAAATTTTATACTTTTAACCAACCAAGTACCAACTAGATTCGCTTTAATACCAGAAAAGATGTTGAAGAACTCTATTTTTACTATCCCAAAAGGATGACACACACACACAAAAAACACACATAATTGTAAAATCAATACATTCATTGCTTCGCTAAGGATCCAATACTAAAAATGTGTACTAGAACATTTTTAATTTTAATTTTGTACGTTATTAAAAGTATTAGTTTAATGGTAAAATGAATTAAACAATTTATTGTATTCATTATTAGTTGTTTTATTGTTTAAAAATATATAAATAAGTATTATTTTAAATTTATAAGATACACTGTGTATTCAATATTATGAATTACTTTATGAGCAACAATAGATAACCAAGTTAGTAAAATGGGTTGAATGGTTTTCTAGTGTACCGAGAATTTGTATGCTCCTTATTTGCTTCGGTATTTTATCAACCCATAAAAAATATACTGATAATTCGATAGGTAAGATATCATAAATTAAAATAACAGAAATTGGTCGTCTAATTATCATGTTAAATACGCCTATAAAAAGTTAATACTTTCAAAACTATTTATCAAATGTAAAAGTATACTGACAGTTTACTATAAACAAGGAAATTATACTTGAAAGATTACGACAATAAGTCATGTAGATTACTACAANNAGTAGAATTTATAACACATTTGTGTAATTTACAACAACATTACTGAATAAATAATATTAAGTTTAACTATTAACTTATAGGTACTGAAATAAAAATTTTAAAATGTACAGTAGTTTTTACATATATTGTCTTTGAATATTTATGAAGGTTTGTGTTGAAATTTTAAACTATATTATATATACGCCATGTTCTGTTGCACACCGATCCAAAAATAAGAAGTCAATAAAATATTATTTTTGATAAAATAATGCCTCTTTAAAAGAGTGTAATAAAACTACAAATGTTAATCATAAAAATAATAACAATAAAACAAAAGAACTATAAAATTCACCCGTGGAAGACATACATTTTTCACAGAATTCAGGCAGAACGAGTTTGTTTATTAGGTATATTAGTTATAACACTATTATATATGTTACGTATTTCATTTATTTTTATTTTTGAAAGAAAAATGTTTTGGCGTTTAGTCAAATTTTATATAATATGTAGTTATTAAGTTAAAATGTTTGCATTTATTATAATTTTTTGCATTCCTAATACGCACTTCAACTCTTATGGAAATCAAATTAAACCTCTATTGTAAATTAATAAGGACCAAATTAAATTAGTTTTGAATTAGGTAATTTAATAATATAATTCTATATGTACCTATAAGTACATACTTAGCCAACCACCGGAAAAATAATACAACATTAATAGTAATGATAGATAACGCATTTTCAAGATTTGGTGATTGATTTATAATAATAATTTTGCAAGTAAACAATCAAAAATTATAAGAAGACAAATAAGAAATTAATAATATTATTTTTAAAACAATTAATATTCAAATTTAAATGAGTTATTTAAAATTCATCGAAAAATAGGTATAGGTACCAAATAAAACATTATTATTGTACAAACTATTAGTAGTATTATGATTATAAATAATTATAAATAATTAGAATCAATGGTATTATACTAGGTATACGATTCATACTATCACTTTAATATTATAGTCTTTCCAAGTCGTTCTTGAATGTTGTATACTAATAACCATTAATTTCAAAAATTATAATTATATTATGATAATTTTATTTTTAACTTGATTATAATTAGCTAATTCATTTCGATTGAAATCTTGATATTATAGATGATTGACATCTCTTATAGTTAACACACTAGTTACCTAGTTACTTTAGGAGATACTGCATCTAAATAATAATATTATATACATTTCAAAAAACAATAAATTTATTATTTTTTATTCAAAACTATTATAAATATTCAACTACATTTGCAAATGTAACCTGTAAATAAATACTCATCACTAGAAATTTTAATTTGATTTAGCTGAATTGACTTTCTAGTTAAAATGATTTAAAATACTATACAATTTGATAATATAAATTATATTTGAAAATATTTTAATGTATCTACAGCCACATCTTATAGGTACTATAACACAATAACAATTTAGATTAGTCAGCTGAAACCACAGAATTTAAGAAAAAGTGAAGGAGTGTTATACATTATATCTAGACAAGGGCAATATTTATAGGTAGTTTTATAGCTAAAACACAAAGAACTATTTTTTGTAACTTTGTACTGCACCGAAAATAAAATAAAAAATAACTAAATAACTCAAACGGACAGTTGAAGACCCATTTTCGATTAACCACATAATAACCACAAAACTAATGATAAAATAAAAATTTTTAAATACCTTATGCAGGTTAGGTTTGTACTTATACAAAATACCAAAATTTAAATGTTTTAAATTATTAAATCAACGTTTTATCATCAATATGTTGACCATGTTGTTTATTCTAACTTCCATATTAATTAAAAACTAACCATTCTTAAACTTAATATTAATAGTTTTTAATTATATTAAAGTAATTAACAAACTAGAAAAAATAATAATAAATGATTAAATTATTTGTAACTTGTATAAGCTGTATAAATTTAATTCTTAAGAGGACGCTACCTATGCGTTGGTTTTTTCCGCCTTACAAGTGTACGACATAACAAATTTTTGAAAAAAATAGTGGAGGCTTAAGATAATGTTCTTACCCAAAAGTCTGATTCACTCTAAATCCACTCTAATATCAAAATTAACTGCAGGTTATTGAAACAAGTGAATAAAAATTTGTTATATCGTATGAAGACAACAGAGTCGTGAGTAACGTTCTCTTAAGAAATTCAAAGAATTATAGAACAATGTTTTTGAAGTTCGATTTGTTTTTACATTACACTGGATATTAGACATAATATAAAACAAAAATAATTGAAAATAGTTTTATGTTTGAAGTCAGAAACATTAACTGTGTAACTAAAATAACAGTTGTATATGCACCTATATGGCTATATTTTATAAAAAAAAGTATGCATATAGACTGATTATAACTTAAAGAGAATACGTTAATACATCGAATATAGCTACTAGTACATTGAAGGAAATAATTGTATAAAACTTATTTCAAAGAAACTTATTTTTAAAAATGTTGTATCCAAATAAAAGCTTGTAATTTCATATTTTTATCGAAAAATTGTTTTGTTCCCTTTTAACGAGCCAGAGCGTAGGATCTATTCATATTTTCCAGGAATATTTTATCCACTTTATATTCAATTTCAATACAAGTTCTTCATTAGAAACAGAGTTTGGATTAAATATATATTAAAATGTATTCAAAAATTTACCACTCACATGAATATATATTTTGAAAATATATATTACAATTTACCTATATATACAAATCATATAACTAGAGGTTAGGTTACGTAAATTGTTAACGAATATTAATAAAATCTTATTGTGCACGTAGAAAATAAAAAGTGCAGCATACGTTGGATATTTCGTTTTCGGTTGAACTATTTAGGTAAATAAGTATACTTCAAAACGTATACGTTAACAAATATTCTTATTGGATTCATCATTATTGGCTTACAATATTGTTAAAGGTAATTACTCTTCTTTTACACAAACTATAAGAATTAATGAAATTCCAAACAAAAAACCAAAATAGTATTTGTATTTTAAATTAATCAGTAAAAAATTAGTATAATATATTTTTGTCACTCATTAGTCGACTAAAAACTTTCAGAATGACGTATTATCTTCAAAAAACTTTTTCATATTTGCAAAACATACAATCAATATTATTGTATGAGCACTTTTAAAATAAATATATATATAATATTGATATTGTGTACAAATAACTTTACCAACTATACTAAGTATATTGTTCGTAATTAAATATTCAAACAAATTGTTCAAAGAGTCATCCTGCAGACATATTTAACTGTATTCATAAATACAATTTAAAATTGATTTAAATATCACTTCTAGAGTTATATAAGGTTTTCTTATTGTTTTATGAGTAAGTACTTAGTACACGCAGTATTCAACAAAGGCTCGTCTACTATATAACATAAAATATAAGGTCAAATACAACAGCAAATATGATTCAGGAATAGTTTATATTTAATATGTTTGCATCGGACATATCTATAATAAGACGATAATTTTATCAATATTGTTCATATAAATAGTTAACGGTCGTAAAATAATTTTTTCAACTTAATTAATGTACATACAATTGTTATGATGATCTATTAAACATGTCTGTAAGGGTAAAAATACATACAAGTTTTACTGAAGTTCTGTGCTGATTAAAATGTATAATGTTTAAAGAACAATTTTAGAACAAATCCTATATTGTTATAGAAGAGTGACTAATTTTGTTTTAATGTTCAAAATACATCTAAGAATTCAACATTTATTTATTGAATAAGAAATGTTTTAATTTGGTGAACACGCAGAAGGTTAAATTTAGTTCATAAGTAATGTGTACAATTATAGTTTATACCCACAACACCATGCAGATTTATTACTTCAATAGACATTTTTTACAATATTATAAAGTGTAATAAAAGAACACTTTTTTTCGGAAAACATTGCATAAATTATACGAGCACTTTG
Source organism: Aulacorthum solani (assembly GCA_008528875.1). Classification (NCBI taxonomy): domain Eukaryota; kingdom Metazoa; phylum Arthropoda; class Insecta; order Hemiptera; family Aphididae; genus Aulacorthum; species Aulacorthum solani. The sequence continues at coordinate 31,154 of PVMI01017915.1, forward strand.
AAAATTGCAACGTTAAAGTTAATTAAGTATTGGTTAATACAATTTCTGGTAGTATTGCGAGGAAATCAAATTTGCAAATCCGATAACTTATAAATTACGGAATAATGAATATGATATATCAAACACAATACATCTTTGAAAGTTGTTAGAGCCTATATATATTAATGAGTATCTAATGACTAAAACTTTAGAACGAAACATGTAGGTACTATAACCATAACTGATGCGATTAATAGGCATATTTGTGAATTTTGGTGGACTTTTTCGATCATAAAAAATGATTACTATCAAGCTTTAAACTCGGAAATTAACTATAGGGAACAAATCTAGTTTTTATATTTTGTTGGATATTGCTTGAGATGTGATTAATTGACACATATCCAACATTTTACATGCATTATACACTGAATAGAAATCAAACTACTGAGAACAAGACCAAAGTCTAAAAAATCTCCCCATCGGTAGAAAAAAATTGTTCATTGTTTAAAAAACATTTGTAAGTGTCTATTATGAAATTTTATTATTAAAACCATTCAATTGTTGAGCGTCGAGTACAAAGTAAACAAATATATATACGATAAACCAAAGAAAATTAAGGTGGAATCTCCCAATGTTGCGTTATGAAGACTTTGCACTGAAAATGGCCCGGTGAGTATGAGAACCCATCGCACTTTTACGATTTTACATTTAAACAACAAATCAGCTGGCGGATGATAAATTTCGCAAAACACAATATTATTTATTATTATTATTACTTGTTTCCGGTGGGTTTATCGGCGATCTGCTGCAAGTCTTGGCATTCGTAGCGATCGGTGTAGGTATTATTGTTGTTGTTGATGTTGTTGTATTTGATGTTGTTATTGTTGTAGTTGTTGTAATAGTTGTTGTTGTTGTTGTAGTTTTGTAAGGTTTGGCTTGGCGGCTGTGTGGGCAACGGCACATGGGTGTCGTTAAGGCCGACTGCCGGGGGATGATTATTTTCGTAAGCAATGTAATATTGGTTGTGCGACTGCGGCAGAAAGTCGGCCACCGATGGATGAGCGGGAACGCCGTGACAGTCGTACGAAACCTGATTAGGAGAGTAGCCGGGCCGATACGACATGGGCGACATAGACGAAGAGGATGACATGGGCGACGACAGCGACGACGTCATGGACCGGTAACTGTTGTCCAGCGGCGCGACCGGAGACGACGACATCGCGGCGCACAGATTTGTGTTGTCGTGTTGCTGCATCGGCGGGTCATGGAGTTGGTGGTACGACAGCTGCGGGTTTCTATGGTGGTGTTGCTGCTGAAGAAGTGGCACGTATGAGTGACGATGACGGTCTATGGCCTGGGCGAAACCGGTTACACCGTGCGGTATAGGCGTGCAGCCCGAGTACATGGACGATGGCGAGACCGCAGATTCGTCACAACAGCCGCCCGGAAACATAACGCCGGCGTAAAAATTGTTTTTGTACCTATACGCCAGTTTTTAGATCTTTCAAATTTTATATTATAATTACGATAATCCTTCGATGGGAATGAAATCCCTCCCAAAAAAATCGAACAAAACCGAAAACACAATAGTATACGCGATGTACGTAGACACCTACAATAACCGGAAGCGTTGAGAGACTCGCGAACAAAACGGTCGGGACACTAATAATAATAGTAATAATAATATTACCGGCGGTAGTTAACGGCAGAGCGCCGTAACGGTGGCAGCGGCGGCGGCACGAGCGTCAAAAACCCTAACCGCACTCAACTCGGAATCGCGTGTACAGCACATGTTGCTTCCGACTCTGTGACTACTTCTGGCGGCCGTGGCGAATCGCTCGACATTGACACATTGAAGGAAGGGAAAAAATCGCGGGCGGGCGGGCGGACCGCCTCCGCTGGTGGGTCGTCCCGCCGCGTATGCGCGCGCGGTCCAGTCCTGCAGTGCAGCCGGGCCTGCGCACGGTAACACCGTGGGCAGCGAGCATGCGCGAGACCGCTCGCTCGGTCGGTCTCCCGCGGCGGCAACACTGCACCGGCCGCTTGGCGGTGCTCTAGGTGCGCGTGACGCGGCGTTTTGTGCATCGCGCGCGGCGCGCCGCGCAAGACGGGTCCGCCGTTGCACCGCCGCGCCGCCGACGGTAACTATGCAATTATCATGACCCGAGGTCAGGGTCTGCGGCGACAGAAGAAGGATACACCAGTCGCGATACTGACTCATATCATGTATAATATATACTTTATAATATTGTAAAATATATGGTTTCTGAATTGTTAAATATTATATTGTACGCGGTAATTAAGTGTCATGCCTAAACATATTACTTATTTTATTACGTTTCCGCGACCTCTCTATAATTTCTATTGCCACCAAATCAATAGATTAAAATGTATATTGTGCGACATGCCGACGTGGGAGTTTTCGATTTTAGACCCAGATAACCAAATGCACGGTTACAGACACTAATTATTCATTTAAAATATCGTTTAAGTTGTACTTAATCCTAATTGTTACTACATTGCAGAATTTTATACTTCGTTATAACACGAAAATAAATGAATAAATGAATATTTAAACATTAGTACACTATTGACCTTAAGTAGAATATACATAGCAAAATGAATACATTTTAAATCATATGAGCACCAAGTTTTTTTTTACTAAATTTAGCTTATCAAATAGATATACTAACTAGTAAAATATTATAATATCACTTTACACAATGTTGCGAGAATTATAAAAAATATAATTGGTATAAAAATTACTTAAGTATATTTTGTTATTGAAACAGTTTTATTAATTTTATATATCATAAGACCACAATCCATTTTTTTAACGGATTGAAAACTTATATATTCAACAAAATATGTCATTTATTTATTAAAATTTGCAGAACAATGGAAAGCTTCTGTAAAAATATAACAAGTTCAAAAAATGAATAGGATTTAATGATTTTATTATGAAAAAATAAGAATTACCTACTATTTAGTAATATATAAAAGAACACAAAACGCGATGTTAGGTATACCGAAATAAGAAAATTGTTATGTGTATGACGTAGGTTGGCGTCGGCTATAGGTATAGGTTAGGACAATAATGTATTTTATATTTATTTGAATTCGTTCTATGAATACATTCATAAAAAGTCAGATATGATATAAAAACTTGTTGGTGGGCAAACATCCAACTTCGTTCACTTATATGTAACGTATAGTATAAAATAATATATTATTATAATCGATATAATGATAATATAATAAATATATAGTTTCCCTCTTTTTATTAAATAATAAATTAACATATTCGAGAAAAAAGATTTCGAATAATAGAGTTCAGTTTAATATATTTACTGTATTTTGTATTTATAATTTATATGAATATCTAAAAATGTTTAGTTACGTATACCTACATTAAATTCCATAATCTTCACAATGCCGACAATTCCTTGATATAATTCATAATCAAAAAATCATTTACATTTTGTAGATACAAATTACTAAGTTGTATAACATAGTATACATTGGGACGATAACTTTGAAATGCTCAAAATAAAACACTTGGGCCACAAAAAGTCAAAATAGTTTGAAAATTATACCATTAGCAGTGGTTATTAAAGCATTAAAGGTGCTAATATAAATTTGATATTAGGTAGAAATTTGAAGTCTTTAAGGTAATTCATTTTTTAATTACAACAAAATAACTAAATCAATTTTGTCGAAAACTGGTATAGACTAATAGAGTACTAGAATATATTTAACCTAACCTAACCATAGATATTTGTTCACCAAATGTTTTTATTACCACTTTATACTTAATTAGATTTTATAATATTTTGAATCTTTTTCAGCTATTGATTGAAATTTGAATTTTATGTCTTTTTAATTTTTTTTTTTTTCATTAATGTCGATAAAAATATTTTTATCAAGTTTAAAAACCTTAAATTTGTAAATACAAGGTTCCTATAAACTTTTATTGCTGTATTTAAAAAAAAGTTTAGTGTAAATCCACAATATTTATTTATTAGCATTTGATGTTAGAATTTTGATGACAAATGAATAAAATGTTCAATTTGTATAGCTTTATAAGGTTTCTAGGCTTGCAAATTTAATACAAAATTCTTCATAAGTAGGTACTGCAACCAAAAAATCTAAAAGTGTACGGAAACATTTTTCTTTAAAGAAATTTAGACAAAATCAAATATTTATTTAAATTATTTCGTTGTAATTCAAAAATATTATTCGGGGGAACTTGAAATTTGTAGGTACCTATATATCGTTATACTATACAAGCATAATGCCGTTTTCAAAACATTTGTATTAATTTTAAGCTATTGCCTATTTATACTCGAAACTATTCACGCTGTAAAGTGATATTGACTCAAGAGTTTGTAACAATAATAAATTATAGCATAAATATATACTATTAGTAATTTAATAATTAAATATTAATGATAAGTATATAATAAATGCTATTTTTTCAGTGAAAACTAAATTAACCTACTAATACTATAGCCATACTAATAGTAAAATAAATTAGTTTTAATAGCAATATCAAAACACATATTGTGAGTAGTAATATAGGCTGACAGATCTTCGGTCAGTTATTTTTCGTACGCAGGCTTTATCACAGAATTCAAATTTAACACATATACTACAGCGAATACACTATGATGAAGTTCGCCACTCAACACCTATGTACAACAGAGGCGGTTACTATAATTCCCTCTTTTTTGATACCTATGCAATGGTTTTAACCGAAAATGTCAAAACGATAACATGATAAGTCTTAAATCTTTAAATCTACATAATAATGTGCTATTAATATATTTTTATTTTTCAACGTGAAAATATAAGAATTGTAAGTAAAAATTATCATAATCTATGTATTCAAATCGAGGGTTTTATATTTTAGACAACTGGACGTAAAATGATATACTAATTCCTTACCTTGGTGGATTTGAGCATACAGTCCTTTCTGCACTATATCGGGATGAAGTAGACTTTTTATCATCTGTTCCTTTCTCTCGATCTTCTTCTTCAGCATCGCCGCAATCATCTACACGAGATGAGTTGCTATTATCCTCCATGACTGCTATACCTAAAGGATATCCAATAAATAGTATAGGTAAAATTTATATTCATTAGGCCACAAAAATCTTAATTCGTAATTAACGATAAATTGTTTTAATGTGATAAACTGATAAACAATACCGAGCACAGTTACGTATTTATCTTAGTGTCTATAGTTTAACACTGTTATATTGTACACGCTATAGTGCTATATATTTAAATGATATAATTTTTACAGAATTCAAATTATTTGAGTTGTTAATGCTATCTTTTGGGCAATAATTTCAAGAAATAATTTGAAAACATAAAATAAAACCTGTCGTTGAAAACGTATACAAAATAAATTCCTTAGTATTTTTTCAAATACAAAATCTACTAGTCAGTACAAATACATATACATATAGGTACAAACATACATACATACAAATAAACTTTGTATTACGAGCCATTAATATGTTTATTCTATATATATATATATATATATATATATATTGGTCTATTTAATACATGCTAAACCAAAAATGAATCAAAAATAAAATATTTAAAATACAACGAGACCCGATGCATTTAATTTTAAAGTACGATTCGTATGGAGTATAAAAATATACTTTTAATATCGTCATAATACAAAATAATAATAAATAATATTATAGTCATGTATATTGTATTCATGTGATTCATACTCAAGTAAAAAAGTATGCAACTTCAAAAAGAACTTGAAACGATTTATCAACACGACAAATTATTTATAGTTAAGATAATAATTATCAATTATTTTCATGAAAAAATAATTTTCTACTCTCTTATTTCTCTTAATCATATTTTTAAAATGTACATTAAAACGTTTATACTTTGTAGTAAACATGATTAAAAAAACAAACCAATCATAAAACTGATTAAATTACTATTATTAAATGGTAAAAGAAAAAACAGAAAATTAAGATTTAATGTTTTAAACAAAAATAAGGTTATATCATTTTCGATCATGTTTTCAAATTATTTCACACAAAATGTATAAAGAAATAATTTATCATAATAATATCTATAAATGTCCAGAAGCAATTGTCTGATTGTGAATTGTGAAGACATAAAGAAGAATTGTCAATTTTGTATCTAATGCACTAATTTTATAACTACCTATTACGGCTGTCATCTTATTAGATCACTTACCACCAAGAATGTAGATAATATTTATACAATTAAATTGATTCAATAAAGCACCGTATTTCAATATTATTATGCACTCTAAAAAAATACCGAAAAACGCAGAGAATATATGGTATAAAAAGGGAGGTAAGAGGTAAGAGGTAATTATAGGGTATTATATAAGGAGTACAATTTTACTTTGTTCATTATTTCAACTATAGTATTTTAAAGTTAGATTATATTTTGTAGTTACCGACTTGAATTTATGATTACTACATTGAACTAATTACATTTCCTTAAATTACGAATTACATTGTATTGAGTGGTATATGGAAGATTTTATGTCACAGTGTCCCGTGGTCAATGTAACACTGTCCATCTGACAATCGAGCTCAAACGTATATACGGTATTTATCAAACCATATAACATTTCAAATGTAAGTTCGTTCCCCTCTAAATTAATTACTGAAGCAACTGATTCGGCAAGAACCAAAAATGATGAATGTGAATCGCGTTAATCAATAGTTTTATAAAATCTCACCTTCAAAATTTGGTAAATGAAATACAGACCGCAGTGTATATTAGTAAAATATAAAGTGTAAATTAACCAAAAACCCCAAGAAATATAAATAATTTAAAAGAAATAAGAAATTAAGAATACATTTAAAAATTCATTCATGAGCACCTAAGTAGTTTCGAGTTTGTAAAAAAAGGACCCTCCATTTCATACGGTCCAAACAAATCACGATAATCCAACATTTCTAAGGGATTCTAATACTTCAAATAACGCTGTACTCTGATATTATAACATCATTCAATTTAATATATGTAGGTACCTATTCATATCAAATAGGGTTATTACTTATTTTTTAAATAAAATAGACTTCATAAATCGTTTTCGGTTTACCAGCTGTTTTTTTAATAATTTCAAATAATTACAATTAATATATATTATTATGAGTTGTACCTATAGGAATCTATATAACAATTACATGATTAAATAAAAAGTTCCTGATTTTGTATAAAAAAAAATGTAAAAGCAAAATAAAATAATTACTGCAGAACCTACAGGTAATCACCTATACTAGGTATATAATTAATAATTATTGTTGTTGAAGAATAATAATAATTTAAATTTTGATTTACACCAAAATTGTAAATACACAATCGATAGTCTCTCAATTCTATTATTTATTGTTAGTTAAGTTTCTTTAAATTATTTTTAGAAAATCTCATATTTTGTGATTTGGATAAAACAGTACCTATTGTCGTCAAGAGTCTATAACAGTCACGCCAATCGTAACAATACAACAGTTAAAAGCGATTGTTGTTAAATCCTTAAGACAAATATTAACACATATTATGTTGTACTATGTGAGTTGTAGAAAATGGATAACAATTTGCGAATAATAAGAAAATAGGTATATGGAGTAATTTGGTAGTTGTAGCAATGAACCTAAATGGCTCGTAGATAGCCAAGAAGAATTAATAATATACATTATAAACTTTGGGCGTGGAAAATGAATAAAATAAATAAAAATAAACATTTATTGTTACAGGAAGTGTCATCAATGGGTGGCTCCTTTCATCAAAATAATGTTAACCTGTTATACTTGTTACTTTTAGCCTATATTCTTATAGTATCAAATGATGGATTGTATTTGCTTGTAAAAAAAACATTTATTGTGGGTACACATATAATTAGATAGATGTCGCGATGTGAGGATATTTGAGGTGTATGATAAAAGTAAAGCGTCAAGTTAAACAACGACGTTTTCCAAGTGGGGACTGGTGCATCAAGTACACACTGCGCAATCTGAACGCACTATTGATCGGACCAATTCGGCGTCAGTGACGATAGCTGACCTATTTAGACCGGTACATACAGTCTACAATAGTGTAATGTATGAACGATACTACGAGTATACACTATACAGAACTATAGAATGTACAACAATGATTATGGAATAATTATAACTCCCAAGTACCTG
>PVMI01017917.1:0-19874 GCA_008528875.1 Aulacorthum solani
CACAAGTCAATCAATTATACATAAAAAAAATCATTTTGTCAATTTAATGTGACAAGTATGCACATTGGTTTTAGTTTTACATTAAATGTGTTATGTATATTAATTTATAAAAACATTAATAAAGTGACTCACACAAGAACAGTCTATCAAGAAAGTTTCAGATTTCCAGATATGGGATATGTCCATCCCTGACTCTGTTGTTTTGTTGTACTTAATATTTTTTTCATCACTTGTTTCTTAAATGTATTCAGTGGCATTCTTAGAACTGAATTTTGAGAGAAGATTATATTGGTGGTTATTATTGATCAAAAATATACATCTCATAGGAAATTAATTCTTTCTGAAAATGTTGAGGAATGGCGTTATCTCCCCGCTGAAAGTATCCCATAAATGTTTTTATAGTGACGCAGTATCAAACACAATTTCAATCCATCAATTATCATTATTTTTATATTTTTTTTTAAAGGAAAAATAAGCTAATCACATTTTAATAGAATTCTCATAAAATACATACTAGATATCACTAAAATAAAAAAATCATTTCTTATTAAATCTGTACCTTACTTTTATGTATAAATTAGTTACCTATATTATCATATTTGATATGAAGTTGAAAAATTAATTTAGATTTTAGATTATAGGACAATATAAATCACTTAATTAATTATGAATTATGCAATACAATTTGATAGTAAATGTCCCAAATTCATTTGTAACAAGTAAATACAGCAATTAAGTATTAATATGTAGCAATAGTTTTTATAAAAATTGTTATTTTACATAATATAATATTTTATTAATAATTGTGTTGTTATATATTGCATTTATAATATAATATTATTCTTATTATATTTACAAACATATTATGAACTGGGTTGTTTTAACACTTCAATTATTTGTATCTATTTAAATATGTTTTTTTTTTTTTTAGTGTATTTCAGTTGGCCTGATGAAAACGCAAAACCAAATTGGCAACTTTTAGGTATTCTGTCCAATAACAAGCCATCCGCCATATTTAAGCTTTCAAATCTTAAACAGCATTTTGATATAACAAACCAACCAATAAATGCATTCAGTCAATTCCCATCAATTTCTATAAATGCTCAAATTGGTATATCTATTGAACCTTTGATAAACGCTGAATTGCAAACAACCAGCATTGAATCAACACAAAATTTATCAACATTTGTCGAGTTCACACAAAAAATGGTACAAAATTTATACAATTATGTATCCAGTTATGCAGTTGATGCCGGTCCACAGCAAACTTCTATGGTACCACTTTTATTAATTCAGAAATGGTACGAAAACTTTGAAAGAAAGTTAAATTTAAATCCAAATTTTTGGAAATCCTAGTATCTAACTTTTAGTATACACCTATTTTTTTGATACTTGATACTATAGGACTTATTTTTTATTAAAATGATAAATTTGGCATTATATAGCATATTATGTAACTATTTTATAAGTAATATACAGAGACTGTCTATATTATTAATGGTAGTCTTAAAGTTTAAGCTATGTGCCTTATATTAATGATAATACTTATGTAAAATAATCTAAGAAATGTATAATGTGTTTGCTTTAAAGTTTTAAATACTTATTTAAATCTTTTTTTTTTTAATGAAGGATTTATTTTGTATTTTGCTTCACTTCAAGTTTTTATAATTTTACTACTTTTAAAAAACCAAAAGACAAAGAGTTTGTTCATTACTAAAAATAAAATTGAAATTCTCATTTTATGTAACTTGCTATTTTTATAAAATAAATTAATTATTTATCACCAAATGTTTGTCATGATTTTAGTTGAAATAATTTTATTTCAAAGGTGTAACCTGTGACTCGTTTAAAAACAAAAATGTGTATTTATGCAAAGATTTAGATTAAATAGTAATCCAACATTGCAATTTATTTATTTACTAATAAGTTTTCAAACAATATTGTAATATTTTATTTTACATACATTATAGTCTATTTCATGAGGTACCGCTTCTCGAAAAAAAAATCCTGTCATTTTTGCTCATCCACACTTGCCCCTGACCTTATATTGCCACTACCCAATATACTTTAACACTACCCAATGAGCTAGCCTCTAGCTATGTGCGATGTCAGATTAGTAAGTAAATACATGCATGTTTATGTATGTAGATTGCACATAGAGGGAATTCAGTGGTTCGGCAGCAGTGTCAAGCTCAGTCAAAACAGTACCCTTCACTCGTGAGACAGGCTATATGTATATCCATTTTTTTTTTTAAATTATGGTTAAGTACAGAATTTGCTGTATACAATTTGTAGAACTTTAAGTTTGGATATTATGTGCTATACCAAATTATTATTATTTAATACAAATGATTTTTGGCATTTAGCATGTATGGTTGAGGTTCAATGAGGCCGATTTCTTGAAAATAATATATTTTTATTGTCACATTAGAATGATGAAATTGTTTTTTTTACTAACTATATTTAAGTTTTATTTTGATTCTGGTTAGTGAGTTTTTATAAAATATTAATACATTTTATTGAATTTATTATACCACAACATGATACAATGTCAACTTCATTGTTTTTAAAAATAATGGAAATTTGTCTGTTGTTTGTATAGACAGGTTTTTAAATCTGTAGTAGGCTCTGTAATCTCTATGAAAACTGTGTTATTGTGTTGGGTATATGATTTTATAAAATTGTATATTATAAAACTTATGATTTAGCATATCTATATATTGAAAAACAAAATTAACATTTTATTTTTAAAATAAAATTACCATACATTAATTATTCTAGTGCATATTATTTATTTAGGTTTATAAAAAATTCTTAAAAATTTGTTTACTATATTTTAATAATTTGAAAAGCGTTTTACTGTCTAAAATCTTTTAATTTGTTTGGTGCATAATTTAATCATATATTAAGCTGTTAAAATTCCAGACAATGATAAAAATTCTAAATTTTAAATTGCATTTTAAAATACTTCCACATTAAGGCTCCTTATGAAAAAGTATAAGATAACTCATGTAAATAAATAAAGTTTTTGCTGAACCTTTTCCTCGTGAACTGTATTATTAATATTATTTACTCTTACATTGATTTATAGGTAAAAAATTGGGTGCAGAAAATTAAAAAATTTAAAAGCATTAAAAAACCCTCTTTTTAAATTTTCGTTTTAAACTTAACATCACTTTATTTTAATAAAAGCAGGTTTTTCTACAATGTAATTATTTGATTTTTTAATTTGGTAGTATTTTAGCTCTAAAATGGTAAAATTATTATAGATACAATACACTAAGTGATAGCTGATTTATATCGACACATTTTTAAGAATTATTTATAGAATTTAATAAAAATTAATAATGTAATGACCAATTACAGAAAGTACATTAGGCCACCAATAAGATACTTTGTATTGATATTTAAATTTTCTTTAAATGTCATTAAAATTGCCTATACTAAACTTCTTAGAAACCACCAGTGAAATGTTCAGTTATAAATTTATAATTATTGATGGACAATCTGTTATATTTAAATTTTTCAAAACTTAAATACATTTTTTCACAAACTTCATATCAAAAATAAAATAACAACGACAATCTAAAGTAAAATGTCTCTGAAATTTATGGTTAAAATTTGTTTTTTTACCTGCAAACTGTAGGTTGTTACTTATTGTAGCCATCCTGTTTTTTTCCCACACAAAATGTATAGTAAGACTACTACCTTTGGTACTAACTACTAACATAGAATGCTAAAGGACCATTTATATACATTGCAGCACATAAGCAATCACTATATATTCTGATAAACCAATAATCAGTTAATGATCTCTTAAACATGATTAAGTGGCCCATGATTGATTGATTCAATTTTAGTGAATAATTAAGCAAATCAACATTGTACACAACTCGGAATAAGAATTATTATTTAAATTCAATAAAATTTGGTGCCCCCCATTGGGTACTTACTGTATTCTTGCTACTGGAAAAATGTACAGTGTGCCCCAATTGAATATAAGACACCATTAACATTCTCAAAAAATGTTAAAATAGGATATTTCGTTACTGGGGGTTATATCAGCTATAAAATATTTGTCCTCTGGTGTTTTTAAATCATTATTTTTATAAATTTCTTCAATAGGTACCTAACTATAAAATTGTAGGAATAATAACATAAAGTTTGGAAATTAATTCATTACTTTATTGATACAAAAAAAAATAAAACAATAAACTTGCCAATAACTGAACAACATTATTTAGAATAAAAAATAGGTACCTACCTACAAGTCTACTGTTTAAGATTAAAGTATAAAAATGATAAAGAATATATTATTGTATATTATTTAAAAAACTTGAGAGGTGACTTAAAAGTTTAGTATACATTTGTGGGACTTGAGTTATTTCGCTTAAACTTATTCATAATTGCATTTGTGTATTTTTAGCAATTTTCGTAAAATAAAAAATTATAAATAAATGTACTTCTTTTAAGAAATCAAAGAAAATAATGATTCGAACCCGGAAAATCAAACGTCTTACATAATAATAAATATGTTAATAAATAGATACCTACCGAAGTTCGTCGTAGTACCTATCAAAGGAAGAAAATGTTTATTGTGTTTCATTTCAAAAAAATGTTAAGATGTACCTCACCTGACAATTATAATTGACCGACAACTAACATACAATTGATAACAGAAAGTGTTTAAGGTATATACACTACAAGAATGAGTTCAATGCATAGGCACTTGATCAAAAAAAATACCTACCATGCTTGTAGTCCAGNNGGTTTTACGTACCATTTAAGTATTATCATTTACGACTGATCGGCTAGTTCCAACCTATCCAACCGTCACCTGTAGTTAATTGGGACTTTATTAGCTAATCGTTACCTATATTGTGTAAATATGGAAGCAACAAAAATTAATCTAAACACGAAATAACTGTTAAACAATTATAACATTTATAATATAGCTTCACTGTTTGTTATTAAATTAAAATAGTAAGTGGAAAAATATATAATATGTACAAATTAAGTGGATTGTATATTGTGTCATTGTAAGCAAAGGCTCATAGAATGAATTTCAGGTTTTATTTAGCTATACCTAACTAATAGCTATATTATGCATTTCGAATGCAAGGAGAACAATTTTATAGATTAGGTTAGGTATTTTATTGTCCTTATAGATTAGTGCTCATACATTTATTTACCAAGTGTTAATACAACTGGTAAAAAATTAACAACGGTGATAGTTTCAAACTAACATGATAATGTATTCAAAAATTACATTATTAAGTAAAATTTTCTTACACCAATGAGGTACATAAATATTCAACAGTTTTCTAAATTCTATAGAATGGATATGTCTAATTATTATGAGGAGAGATGATTCTAAGGTAGTGAGGGTAGCTATGAAATGAATAGGTATTAAAAGAACGAAAGGAAGACCGAAGAAAAGGCGGTTACGTTGGGGCGAATAAAGGAGACGAGAGGACAGAGCATTGTGTAGGTGTAGGACGACAATGGCGGCCGACCCCAAATGGCAGATATTTGGCAGAGAAGACGACAGAGAAGAAGGCCGCCCTTGAAAAAAAGGGCCCATGATTGTTAACGGGAAATGACTTTAAATGGCCTGTAAAAATGTTGACACCAACAATAAAAAAACTGAAATGACACCTCTGATAATATGCTTAATCTAAATCAAGATATACACAATATACTATCTGATACCCTCTCTTTTTCTAAAAAGGCTGATTTTTACCATAAATAAGCCTGCAATAAGCCAGTAAAACGCAATATACCATTGCAAAACAGCGAGTTTATAGTGTAAAAATACAAACCTTGTTCCTAATATGATAGTATATTATGCATACCATGGTCTGATACTTTGAGGTGTACCTACCTATATTTCCAGTGGCGTAGTTATGATTCTTATTCTGAGGCAGGATGATAATTTTTTAAAAAAACGTCAGGTACACACACTACTACACACAGTCAAATAATTTATATTGAACATTTTAAACGTATCATTTAACAACACACAATTTTATTTACCTACGTGTTGTTTAATTAGTCTATAATATATGAAGACCAAATATCTACTCGCTACTTCTCAAAAATAATAAAACGTATGAACTTTCAAATAAAAACTGTGATTATATATTTTGTGGTTACAGTATCCTTATCTATAAAAATTGATCTTTTACAAATTAACTATAAAATAATTTGCAAAATTTTCGAAATTTTGTCAACATTTAAACTTTAAATGTTTTTAAAAAAATGTTCATGCCTATGTATCTATAATATATTTGAATTGTTATTATAACAACTTATGAACCGGCACTGGCATATTTACTGCAGCACTAGAAGGAGCACGGCACCGGACGGCAAAATCCTTGTCGAGTAAACTACGCACGTATCACTTTTTGGTCGCAACGAGCCGAAACTAAATAAATCCATTTTACTATGCCTAAAAAATTTTCACTTCAAAATTAAAAAACGCATCAATGTCATTCATCGCTCCTCTCAGAATCTAAAAGTTCTGGAGTATCCATCCCCCATCATTCCCCCTCCATAACTACGCCACTGTACCTAACAGTGTACAGACGAGGTGGAGGTCACTTATAAATGTGACAATAGACATTATGGCTCATATAAAAATAGATGACCAATTATTATAATTAAATTATGATAATAAAATTTAAGTGACGATCGTGTATGCAGTGGACTAGGACATAAATCGGTCCCTGAAAACTGTCAAAACTTGCCCAGTTACGTGGTTATGACTTATAAGGACTCATAAGTCCCCCAGTAATTAAAAAATATATATAAAACATAATAATACATTAACAAATAATAAAGCTCTAATTCGTGGAGTGGTTTTAAAATTTGTATTTTATAAGGTTTTAACTTCCGACATTTTGTGCAAACATATTATATTACATTTAAAAAAGTATATACCTATATTATATCTACCCAAGTATATTAACTTCAATTTGTTTATACTGCTATTGCTCATACACACAAATATAATATCAGCATGGTGGAAATCGCCACAGCACCACCCTCTGAGTTTGGTATTTGAAAAGCCTTCTTCAGTCTCGTACGATTTTTGAATATCATAATGGCTTACACAGTTTTTTAAAAATATAATACTGCACTTATTTACTACCTATACTTACCTTACACCTTTTAAAATAAAAAAGTATAGCTCTAAATCAGCTATTATTATTTTTTAGTTTAACGAGGGAAAATTCACGGACGAGGCACAAAAAGTTTACTAATACCTACTTTATGGGTAACAAATTGTGAACTAAAAGCTAATCTAGAGCGCACCTAGTAATTCACATAGATACTTCACTATGGGAATTAAACTCTGTAGTCTATACCCGGCCGGTAAAAATGATGTGACGACTGAATGATGTGGACAATGATACCTAGTATTATTATTAATAATAATAATACATATAGGTAGGTATTATAATGCCACCAATGTAAGCGAGTGTATTGTAATTAATGCTATTACATATTATAGCCTATAGGACATGATAGGTAGGTACCTACACGGCTACACTATTGGTGCGGAAAGACAATAATAAAAAACATCTATTATATAATATTGAAGAATTAATTCAATGTAATGCGAGCATGGAAAGTGAGACATCATATTGTGTAGAGCAAACGAAAACCAGAAAATAATGATAAAAATATTATAATAATTATATACTTGACAAGTACAATAAAACATTTGTTTTGTTTATGTTAACCGCTTATATTTGAAAAAAAAATTAGTTGAAAAAAAATAAGTAAAATGATAATAATGACAAACATAATATATCATAATATTATACACTTATATACGTGAAAAAGCGAACGACGCCTAATAAAACACAAACAAAACTAAAACTAATTGAATTTGAACAAAAGCGATAAATTAATATTGATTAATATAATTTATATAAAGATAATAATAAGATTACATTTGACAGAAATGTTAAGAAAAAATAATTTATAGAATATTATTCAAACAAAATATAAAATAATAATTGTAATAATATGTATATTGAATATATGTATAAAGATGTATAATGTGAGGTAGTAAAGATAAACACGACAGTAAATAATAAAAATATTACTGCAATGATATTTTAACCCGTTACAAAAAAATTAAAAAAAAAAAAAATCATATCTAATAATAATAATAATATTGCATTATCTAATAATAATAATATATATAATATATAAATATTGGTTAACTACACAATTAAGAAAAAAACACATTTACATTAATAATGTAACAATAAAACATTAATTGTGACTTTGATCATACGCGTAGACAAGGGATGGGGAAGGGGTCGTAAATAAGGCTGTCACCTTTTTTTTATATAATAAGTTTGAACGTATAGGGTACATATTATGTATATTAATAAATTATATATTATATTACATAAAATGGTAGGTACATCTATAAACATTATATTATATGTAACAGAGAAGTAAATAAAATGGCGTTCAAAACGACAAATATATATATATGTACAGAGTAAGTATATTATTACGTACGCTCGTTATACGTTGTATTTAATTACGTTGTAATTAATTACTGTTAAAGAAAAAGTATCTACGGAAGAAGTATAATAATAATAATAATAATAATAATAATAAGTAGATAGTTTAATATTATGTGTATAATAATATGTAGATGTATGCATGTACATGTTCGTGTAAATAATATATATGTATTTATAAATGTTATGTATAAAAGCGTATAATAATAATAATAATAATAATAATATCAAATTAGGTATTTAAATTTTTATATTTTACGCAAATCGAACGATTTGCTCAGCGGATAATCGCATTTAGAATTGTTCTCCTGCTACCGCTATTACCATTAATTAATTAATTAATTAATTTATTATTATTATCATAATCATCAATCATTGTTATTTCATTATATAATACATTGTTATTAAAAATTATTTCAATATTATCACAGAGTTTTAGTCATTTAGAAAATGTGTATGTGTGCGCACTCCCCCGTTCGGAGATGATATTATGTTAAGTACATATATTATGATATTTTAGTGTTATATCGACAACTGCAGTATTCGTTGAATGGCTTATTAACAAAAACAAAAAAATGTTTTTAACTCTACAATACATTTTGGGTAACATTTATTTCTCCACTACACGAGGACGGATTTTACTGAATATAATATTCCATTGACAAGACAATCGCACATTATAATAATATATAATACCTATATGCACACAACACCTATATAGTATACCTAATACCTACTTATAACCTATATTATATTATTGCTGTCACGGTATACCCACCTACCTACCTATATATTATAATATATAGATTATACCAATTACCAGTTACATCGCAGTCAGTACATACTTTTCCAGTCACGGCATACCGTGGTATTAAAAAATGTTGTTGCCTTGACGAATGGTGTACACAATTAAAATGTGCCGACAAATGCGACAGCTACACCTAAACTATACACTCAATACACTACACAACATAATATTGTAAAGAAGCGAACGGAAAACGAAATAAATAAATCCTAACATATTATTTACGACTACCTTTAATATTGAATAAAATATAATATAAGTTGCAGGCTCGACGCTTGCGGCATGTAGTTTTTTATACTTCGACCAAGATTCCTGAAAACAATTTGCTTGTTTGACTAAAAGATAGTCAAGGTGAAGGAGGAGGAATAGAAGGAAAAACTAAAGAAACTCATGTTTTTTTTAAACGGTGGAGGAAAGGACGCTTATTATACGAGAAAACAATTTGTCTTTATTTTTACCACCCTCCCAATTAACGTTCTGACATCATGTTATGGTGGCAAATAGCGAGTCACATAGGCGAAACTAGACATTTTTATTAGGACAGGCCAAATGATAAATATCAAAAAAAAATTTTATTTCAAAATACATTTTATATTTATATTTTAAATTTTATTAAATCAGTATGTTATCCAATTGGTATTAGGTCAGGCCATGACCTGACTGGCCTAAGTGCCTAACTCGTAGTTTCGCCTATGGCAAATGTTTGCCACGTGATCACGAGCGCTATTTGTCATCGTGATCATTAATTATAATTTTTTTAAACTTTCCATAAATCAGATCCAAACACTGCAATTTGTTTCACCTAAAAAACATTGTGTTGTACCTATGTTTATATATTATTTTTAGGCATCTCACAACAACCTACGACATCCACATCAAGTAGGTATTTAACAGCTGGAAAGACGGTGCCTACGGGTTCACAAATGTAAAACATATCGTTCAATGGATTTCATACCTATAATAAACATATTATGTGTCTGAACATGAGCTCAGATCAAAAAGGTATATGTATATAACATAAGTAGGGATATCATACCGTTTTCACAAAAATATTGTTGGGTACGGTCGGAATAGAAAGCGTGGACACCTCAAAACTCAGCTGGACACGTAAATGCCCTGCGAAATGTTACACGTTATACTAGTCTTCGAAAGATCAAAGAATGATATTGATGTGCGAAGTAACAAGAGTGCAGTGTCTGTATACGTGTACACATAAATACATGTCATTATGCCAATATGCGTGTCATGACTACCTACATAACCAAAAAGGACTTGGAATAATTGAAAGGAACAAATGGCATAATATAGGTATAATATACGTAACTGCGGTGTAAGTAGCATATTAACACCAATCAATCTGGGCAGTACCAGATCTCGATGATGTTAAATGTACCTAAATCATACCACGTAAATTGATGTACCTAAGAGTAAAAAGATAGCAAACCACCGGCAACGGGATCAAAAATACAAACAATTTTTTTATATATTGTTTTCGTATAATTAAAAACGATTCGTTGACACGGGATAATGTAATACAATTAACAATTTTTTTCTCATAATCTTATAATCACTTGAGCACTCATTTTGTGCACTGGTAAAATATTATATCTATATGTACGGATTTTTTTTTTAAATAAACTTATCACTACTCGACACGCAGGACAGAAGTGCCGCTAAAAACAGCAGGCCTGCATTTATATATAATTACTAAATAAGGGATAGTTTTAAAAATGAATAAAATAAAATTAGTCCAAAAAAACACATTAAACTCATTTATACTATAAGGTGCTAAATTAATAGTAATAATAATAAAACAAAAAAAAAAACAAAAAAATAAAAAAAAATTCAAACATTGATTTCAGTGTAAATAAATATTATTAATAAATATTAATAATCTAAAATGCACTAGTGTTTCAAAAATAAATATGTATAGTACACGGATTTTTATTCTGAGTAAGTATAAATACACAGAGAACACACTTTAATATCAAATACTATTATTATTTTTAGTTTAATTCCACGTAACTTCAATCATTTGGTCGAACAATCAATCAAACATTACAATACAATTCAATACTTGTT
Organism: Aulacorthum solani; assembly: GCA_008528875.1. Classification (NCBI taxonomy): domain Eukaryota; kingdom Metazoa; phylum Arthropoda; class Insecta; order Hemiptera; family Aphididae; genus Aulacorthum; species Aulacorthum solani. Next base: position 11,437 of record PVMI01017917.1, read on the forward strand.
CAAAATTCACAAATAAGTGGACTCGAATGAAAAATAAAAGTCTCATAATATAAGTGAAGCCATTAAGATATAAGCCATTTTAAATTTATATTTATTCAGTACATACAATATTTATGAGCATATCCGTAATCCGTGTATTATATTATTGTTTTTAAAACACCTAAATTATAAATTAAAATCGAAAAAAAAAAATCACACACACATACACAGACATGAATGATGATATTCTACCATTAGAATCGAAAACATAAATTTCATAAAAATGAATTAAATTATTATTGTTAGTTTTTTATTACTATAATGAGAATGATAATAATAATAATAATAATTGTATCTGTAATAATATTATTTAGTAATAATAATCATAATAATTATAACAATAATAATAATAATTATTATTATTTAAACACACACAATTTAAATCAAAGCTATAATTTTAATAATGTACATAATACATTTGGTAGACCTAAGTAAACATTTTGAAACAATTTTATAACATTTAATCATATTGTAACTGTTATATTAAGTGATTCGATGGAAAGTTGACAACCTATATGCAAATTTTACTAGGTACAAATTTAGTACATACACAGAACGAAATCAGATTGGAAGACAAAGGAGTTCATCTTAGTGTGTAAAAAATAGTTGCCATCGTATGAAAATCATAGTTTTTTTTTTTGAGAATATTAATAATTGTGTTGTATAGCTTATTTTCTTATACCATTTAAAAATCATTATTAATTGTTATGGTTACTGCCATTGCTATTTGTTTTGTTATGTTATTAGTTTTATTTTTAATTGTCATTAATGAAGTACGTCCACATAACATATTCAAAAAGAGATCTGTTATCGGAGTAGATAAAAACTAATAACAACAATTAGATGATCAACTCCGGTGCATAAGGGTCGTATGTAATACCACCAGGATTCACCTCTTAATGAATTGACGAGAGATAGTTACCTCTAATATTCTTCACGGAGATTTATTTATTTGTATAAATAGGATGAATTGATTAAAACGATTACGGGGAAAGCAGAGCAATCCAATAATAAAGGAATATAGTTTTTAGTAATTGTTCAACACAAATTACGTTTAGGCTACAATAAATCTCGACTTAATAAAATAAAATCAATAGTTAATAAAATTTTTTTGACTAGAATTAATTGTCAAACAGTAAAACGACAAAAAAATACGAATTACATTTTTGGAATAAAATTAAGTTTACGAAACACTATCCACGGGGATAAGTAATCGAAGATAATAATTTAGTGGCAATGCCATAACAAAGGTAAAAGAAGTCAATAGAAACTCATGAGATCATAATGACATGGTCGTAGCGACATAATATGACGCGTATGCTCTTTCTTAATAACCTGGTTGGGAGTAACAAATACCCTATGAGCTTTCACAAAATGCATAAAAACTCAACGAGCTAAATGCTCAGAGCAACAATGGTTCAATACATATGTTATATTACTCGCATGAGTTTAGAAATTCAATTTTTTTTTGATCACTCAAAGCCAAAAAAACACTTGTCTATAATATTATAGTTATATTCTCATTCTTACATACATATTTACATGCATATTAATAGCCTAATTGTTCAGAAATATAGTTATTACTTTTCATCAATGCTACAAATCTCACTTGAAAAAATGTAAAAATATTGTTGGTAAATGCAAAAATACATCTACGAGGGATTACAAATTTGAATTGTTCGTCACGAGTTTTCAATCTCCGTTAGATTTCGTAAGTTCGCGAATACTAGAATTATAATTTTTTTTTATTACTAGTAAAAATAATTCATGAACACCGAAACTATTCCAAGAGCTAGACGTTTTGAATCAACATTTTTATTGGCATCTACATTTTTACTTTACAGATAAAAAAGTGTTTATTTTTAATTTTTAGGCCATTCGACTTTCAATTAGTAAGTTAATTCTTAATTTAAATTTTTATATTCTTTTGAGTCGATTATCACATGATTTTATTTTATTTATCGCATTTAAAGTATTTTTTGTTCTATTTTTATAAGGATATTAGAAAATGTGTTGTTCTTAATTTTTATCTTATAATAATTGTTGTTTTTTATTCGAGATTTTGATGGACAGTGAGAGGAAATTTGTGAGTTTATGTCATAATAATGACATTTTACTACATAAATCCAATCAATTTGGCTTATTAGTATTTATTTTTACTTAAGTTCTTACAAATGTATTAGATATATATTTGTTTAACAAGAACGATATTTAGGAACATCTCCTACAAACAATGTAGACTATACTGACGAATAACAAAACAAGTCATTTAAATAAACACTGAACAGTGAGTTAGGCCTAAAAATATAAGTCATCATAATATAAAATTTACAATTATATTAAATAAGAATAAAATTAACTCAAGAATTTTTTTTTCGATACCAATTGCCACCAAATTCAAATCGTTAGACACACAAATTTTACGGATAGTGAAATAAATAAAGTTCATCGCATATCATTTCGTAAACTATATATTCGATTATTAGAGGTTACATATTATATACTTGAAAAAATCATAGACATGTGGTGTTGAACAAAAACTTCCTAGGTAGATATTATAGCGGAGACAGCAATAGGATAAATTTTAGCTCTAAATAAACTCTAAAATAAACAAAGTGAGTGTAGAATTCAAAGAGAAAGTTTAGTTGAATCGAATCGTATTATAAGCTACCGTATAACAATGATTATGTATTGCTCTTATTTTGTTATTCATCATATTTGCCGTGTGTATATTTAATACTTTGGCCGGTTTTTTGACTAAATTATACACATCCAACAAAAATCATATTTGTTTATTGTGTGTGAAAGCGCGGGTGTCGTCAACAAACTCACAAAGTTATGTAGAAAAAAATGGTAACGACGAATTCACACGATCCCGTGCCGATTTTGACGTTTTGTGTCGTCGGAGGTCATAATAAAGCTGTTTACGGAATACACTTGCACACGAATAAAATATTTTAAATTATAATACAATATATTATAAACGCATTTATAAGTTTTGCGCAATGTCGTCATAATATTATTATACCAGCGCTATATGTACATACAGAGTTATAAATTTATACTGACGTATGTGATCAATACAAAATATTATAACACACAAACGTGTTGGGGGGACCTACTTACATCAAAATATCGAATTAAGAACTCATAAATTATACAGTTATAAGCACCAAAGGCGGTATTGCGCACATGCGCGAACCTCGATGTCCGGATATATTGTCGACCGCGGTATCCCCGGACAAAACCTCTATGTATTATTTTTATTATCATCATCGACATATTTTATTTATAAGCCGTTTTATGAGATACTTTTAAGTTTCGACTAAAATGGTTTCTTTATATGTCGGTTTGTAGTATTTTTCGCCGATATCGTGGCACGTGAAAGAATTGACTGTTTATTTATGTTAAGCGTTTGTCCGAAAATTATACTCGGCCCTACCAAACATGAAATATCATAGATCATACAGGCATACTATTAGCTATAATTAATAATATCGGAATATTACAACAGAATTATAATGCGGTTCATGAGATATAAACGATTTTTCAATGTAAATAAATTGCAATTTGCAGGTAGGTTATAATTTTATAAATTGTAATTTATTATTGATTTAGCGGTTCTCCAAAGTGATCGCCAAACGAAAAAAATCATAACATTGTTAAACGGTTTGAGCTAGGGCTTTACAAATACAGTTAACTTTTATCGTTCTTAAACTGAATTTAATAAAGAACATATTATATAAGTGATATTGGTTTCATCGATTACTCACCTTTTAATTTATAAAAATGCTAGACTTTGATTATTAAATCACAAACGTTACTCACATATTATAAAATATGTATAAATAAAGATTATTACATGGACCAACCCTTTCACTCTCATCCAGGTACTTAGAAGAACAATGCCCCGTCTCTGATGACATCGCGAGTTTTGGTAATAAAATCGTTTTTCGTATATCAGGAGAATTAATGCAACCCTATGTTAAAAAATCTAAAACCCTGCTTAGAATCTGATCATTGGAAAGACTGCATTTTAAGTATTCGATATGGTGAACAGAAAAACCACATTATATTATTACTTCATAATATTTATTATATTAGGTAGTTATGTAAAAAAATACGTAACTTTATTATTATTATTATTATTTGTTGCTTATTTTATTTATGATGTTCGAGAAATGTTTTCTATTATTTCATATTTAAAAATATATTACGAATTCCAAAATAAATGTAGTGTTACATGTAATATACAAAGTAATAGATTCTGTAAATTCCAATAGGTATACCGACATAAAATATGAATTTCTTATACAAACCATGTTTCAGATATTCGAATTTTTTTTTATTTTTTTTTTTTATTTTTAAACGAAGTTTTCTAAGTTATTTATTTGGTTAAATAATGACTTCATAAGAATCTAAATAAAATCGATAAAATTATTTTCTAAAAAATTATCTAAGACCAATAAGAATATTCAAGTATACATATTGAAAAGCTAATAATCAAAAATGCTAAAAAACACACCAGAAATTTCTATCACGGAATTTCATTAAAACAAATATAAAATATTAAAAGTTCCAAATAAAAACCTCAAATACAAATAATTAGTATTAATGTGCGTTATTAAACTAGTATTAATTTATACATATTTTTAAGTTAAATTGTATTTGCAATTTTTTATTATAACTTGCAAAATATTTTTTTTTGTTCTTAATTTCAAATAAATAATATTTAACTTCTACCAACGTATTATCAAATAATTTAATGTTGTTCTTTATTTTACTAATAACATTAATAACAAGAAATATTATTTCTGAGTAATTTCTGAAAATTCAAGTATAAATACAATATATTTTATTGGGTACCTACATTTATGGTAGCATCAGAACAAAAACTGGATATTTTTAATACTTTTGTTGATTAAATATTAACATTACTTTATAAACATTATTATTAATATTATTTTTTTTTTTTTATTTATTTTTTTTTTTTACTCAATTTTAAACAGGAAACATTATGGTACAGCAGAATTTTATAATGAGCCAAATTGTTATTGTTATTACTCATAAATATTAACTACACTCTCACTCAGTTAAACATCCAAATACTTACCAATAGACTCTAATAACATTATAGTTTAATAAATAGTAAGTTATAAATGCCAATATGTAAATAGTATGTGGTATATTCACTAAAACTTAACCCGATCTATTGCACACCTAACATGGTAATAAACTATAATGACTATGGCTGTAAACAATTAAATTGTCTAATTAATCTATAATTTCACATATTATCTTAATTTTTTGTCTTACTCTTTTTGAAGTACAAGAAAAAACTCTAGGTGTTTTTATAATATATTCATATTATAATACTAACAAAAATCAAGCAGCCTTCATCCTAACCGAAACATAACTAAATCAAGAAAAGAAAAATATGTACGACATATTTGAATAATTTAGCACCGAAAAACAAAATAAATACACATATACCTACACATACGACTAGAATATATTAAACAAAATTGCCTTTTTGATTGACTTATTCATTTTTACGATATTTTGGAACTGATAAATTTGTGTGCATGCTGCATACTCACTGTACTAAGAACAGCAATGTCGTCTATTGACTTATACATTAAAGTATAAATGTATTTACTGAAAAAAAATATTTTTTTATAATTTGATAGTTGAATCAAGTCCAACAACGATTGGAAAAACCATTAGCATCTACAGATATAGAAAATCAAGTAAATGGCTCAATGAACTAAATTTAAAGCCTATGGAAAATGTTAATAAATTATGAGTGATTTATTTATTGTAAAATTCTTACAAATACAAATTTTGATGTTCATGCACTGCACATAATAAATTCAAGAAAAACAATTACATAGATGTTATTCAAATACATAATCAACAGCCTGGAAATATTCAACCGAATAGATTGAGCGTCGAATATAAAAAATAGATTCGGCAATTCGGCAATTATGTTTAAAAAATGTTCATGAAAGAATTTAATTTGAGCACTAACATTTTAAAATTTTACTCAACAATAAACAATTAATAATCAATCTCTTTCCAATATTTGTAAATTTAAATACACACAGAACCAATTTTTAATGAAATATCTATGTATCTTTTAATTTTAATAAAGTTGACTAAATTACATTTTAGTTTTTGTTTCTAAAATTAATGTTAGTTAAAAAATGCTTATCTATTGACTAGAATTTTGTAAAAACATTGGTAGGTAATAGGTATGCAATTATAGGTATGAAAAAAAAAAAAAAATTATATCTAAGAAATGTATAAGTATTATTTACTATACATATAAGTGTATCAAACATTATTTTATATTTTATCAGCAACATTTTTACTTGAAACGTACAATTTGGTAACATTTTTCTTGAATATATAAATAAAAAATTCATATCCTACAGCATGGATGTTGTTATTAGCAATAAAGAATATATTATTGAAGTACTGAAAAAATTCTACAAACCCTAATGAACATTTGAATAGCTACCTATTTATTTTTATATGTAGATATTAATAAACATAAAAAGTTAATTTTTTTTAAAACCTAACCAATAGCTTTATAATATTTAATCAACATATTATGTGCTTAATTTTTTTAATCATTTATTAATATATCTACACCTATTACATTTCTATTATTATAAGTAGATAATTTGATTGATAGGATGTCATATACACAAAATACTTAACTAGAACAGTTGAATTAAGGATACACGAATAATTATAGATTATAATAAATTGAGACAGTTTTTTTTAAAGGAATCAGAAACTCTTCAAGAAATATTGAGTACACTATATCATGATTATTGTTAATACTATGATTTATACCTTTAAGGTTTTAACGTAATTTTCCTAACTTGTATACTGATAACTAATTTCAGTCTCTTTCTCGTTATATTATTTATATTTAAGTCTTTTCTTATTCCATACGTTTTTTTATAGCTGATAAAATAAAAAACTTATGAACTTTTATTTTTGTTATCCGTGTATGTTATAATATTTTCACTATCAAACACCGTGCTGGAATGTTAAATTATGAAGGAACAATCAATTAGACCAATAATTCTGTCAAAAAATAGAGATACAGCTGGCGTAATCAGGTACTGATGTTTTAAATTATAACTACACGGAAGATGATTCTAAAAAGACCTTAAATTAATTCAATAAAGTAAAGAAGCAGAAATCAAACTCAAATTTTATTTTGAAAAAATTTGGTGGACTTAGGAGATTTTGAAGATAATTATAACAATTTTAGAAACATTCTTCTGAAGTGATTCACTAATCAGTGAGTATATTAAATGTGAGGTCAGTAATTTTTTTAAATAGCTTATAAATAATTTACTTTAAATATTTTAACATTGTAATTTATAGGACTGTAACATTTATAACTCCAACTTAATAGTTAATAGTAAAAGAATCAATGACTTTTAAAGTTAAAATTATGTTCTCTCATTTTAACGGTAGATAATCTGTAAGCTTTATTTATAGTTAAAGAAGAATTAATATATTTCAAGATGCATATTAAATAAATATAGCATTAAAAATATCCAGTTTTTAGTGATGGAATTTTATTTCTGAATTAAACTTGCCTTCATACCCTGTGATTTTAAATTAAATTATTAACTTTCATTAAATTATCTCCAATAAGTCCACCTTTTATAACATTCTGTACTACAATCAGTACTAGTTTGATTTATATGTTATTGTTTTTAAACAGTGTTGAATACTGTTCATTGAGATCAATAATCACACTGGTTTGTGTGCAAGTAAAAACAAATCAAATAATTTGGTTATGTACTCGGACAACTGGGTACAAGCAACAAAAAACAAACAAATATGTTCTTAATATTACATAGGTACGTTATAGAAATTGACTCGATTCTTTCAGAATTATTAATAAATGCAAAATGAACAAGTAATCTATGTATAATAGTTCTTGGAATAGTTTCTTAATCATTACATTTTTATATTCTCAACTGTCGGTAACAACTTTCACTCAAAAATATTAAACAATAAATAAATTGAAAAAATATGAAATTGTATCAGAAATTGTCTTTTATTGAAGGTGAGGGGGAAGATAAGATTATTTTTTATTAATTACATAAAATGTATTGTTTTTTCTTGTACCTAATGGCATTTCAAGAGCGAGTAAAAAAGTAAAAATATTACATTGACTTACATATAGCTTCTCATGGACATTTTATGTAAATTGGTAAATATGATATTTACCTAAATATATAGTAAACACAAATGAATTTATATTTAATATAAACACACTTACATTGTTATGTACACACATAATACACGCACACATATAAATGGAATAATAGCAACAAAAGAAAAAGAAAATATTATAAATTATT
>PVMI01017970.1:0-12415 GCA_008528875.1 Aulacorthum solani
GATTTACAAAGTTCAGGGGCCCTAGCAAAATCAATTAATGGCCTAGCAAAATCTAGCGAATTCCTAGCAAATTTTTGAAGTTAGTTTTGAGGTCGTAGCAAAAAGTGCCGGCGCCAACTTGACGGACATATCCTAAACCCAAAGACCTTACATGAATCTATTTAGCTCTTGTACAATCCATTATTATATATGGTATCGTTATTTGGGAAAATACATCTAAGTTTGCTTTAAATTTACTTAAATTAACTTTAAACTCACCATTAAGATTTATTCTATCAAGATCATATGATTTTCATGTACCTGGATCTCTACAGTACTTTTAATGTAAGAAACTTGAATGAATTATAAACATTTAATATCTTTCTTTATATTCATAATAAAGACTTAGAATTGTTTAACCATCACATAACTACCAAATATGTCTCAAACAGTCTAGAAATTTGAATATTCTAGTAACTAATATAGAATATTGTAGAAAAATGGTTATTAATGTTGGTATTCGCCTTTTGTCGTATACGTAATATTAATTTAACAATGTACAGAAATAAGTATTATTGTAAAAGTGTTTAAAAGATCTAAATCTAAATCACATTAAGTTATGATTGCACAAAAAAACTTAAAAATGTAATTTATTTTCTTATGTTTAATCTATATAAATATTGTATTTTTATTTATTATGTTAAACTGTGTTGTATTAAACTTTCTGCACTCACAACAAACTATGAATCGGCTTCATAAACTAAAAGTAGATACAGCATCTACTTTTAGTTTTTGCTGTGTCTTCATGTAAATTTATATTTTGACACAACAATATATTATTATACAAAGATCAAATGTTCGGTTTAAGACCAATTTTCAATAGACAGTGACAAATACAAGTATTAATTAATTTAAACAGTTTCCTTAGCCACCTTGTTGAAATAATCTGAATAGGAATTACACTTCTGATGGTTTGAAGTTCATTTGTGATTTTATGTTGAATATTATTTAAATTAGTGAAGTTGGCACAAAAGCAATAGGTTTATTAATTAATTCAATTTTAGACTTTCACAAAGTTAACTCACTGTTCTACATGCAATCAGTTTCTTCTTTTTTTTTTGTTATACATTTTTATGCAGCTTGATGTTACAATAATGTTATAGTTCAGTTGAGTTGCATTTAAACATAAATAATTCATCGATATTAAAAACCGTAAAATTATTTAGTTTTTTATTATTGGTATTATAGTTATTCGTTTTTTAGTTTGCAATAACAGAGCGCCCAGATTAATTTGTAATATTTAATTTGTCTACTTTTGTACCTAAATATTAACGTTATATTTATTTAATTTAAACTATTAAATTCTAAAATAAAATTATTTATAGCATTTATTATGATTATAATATGTTTACAGAATATAATATTTACAATGAATAATTGAAAGCTGATATTTTTATCTCATGTAATATTAATTCTTAAAGAAATGCCACAATATTGTTTTTCTGAAAAATAAATATTCCAAAGTATGACTTGTATTCATCATTTAATTCTGTTTTTGTTATTAAATAAAAACTAATTTATTTATACTTTTATAATATTATTTCTTTCATTTATTTTAACCTAGAGTTTAGTTGAATAGTTTTTAAAGACTTATTGTAGTCGAATTATAGCTTTTTCATCTGATTTTTTTTTTTTATTCATTTTTAGTTTTCATGAAAACAATTCAAAGTACTATTTTTTCTTTATTATCAAAAAATAATACTTATATTTTTATACAACAAACAATAATAATATTATTTAAAAACGTACACATTCGTAATATTTGCATTGTTTGTTAAAATATGTAATCACTGTATATTTTGTATTTTAAAAATTGGCATGCCTCGAATATTCAATTCATTGATTTGTCACAACTAAATTTCATTTATGTGCTGAAGTATCACATTAAGTGTCAAAATAGGTTTTTTTACGAGTAGATAACTTAAGCAGTGGAATAAACAAAGGTTTTCAACAATTATTTTAATTTAATAAATATTTAAGTCTATATGAGGTACATAATATAACATAATAATATATTATATACATATATATACCGGATTTTGGACATACGTAAAACTACCTTAACACAGAACTTGTCAAACTGTCAGAAAAAAGTACGATCAATAACCTTTGCGGGTACATCGATCAAGACCTGTCCGTTTTCTTGACCGAAAGGCACTTGTTTCAAAGCTTAGTTTTTGTTTTCACCTAAGTCCGCAGTTATTAATATTTAAAATCATATCCTGAACCTTCATCAAAAGTAATCGTCTGGGTATAGTTTTTCAATACATGATGTTAGACTTGAAATCATATTATTATCATAACGATGAAAATTAAAACGTATTTATTTGATTTGAGATTTACATAAATTATTGGACTTAAAAAAATTATTTTAATGTACTTATTCAGTTTGATTTTCATTTACTTATCAATATATCGTATTACATAATTATTTTTTAAATCCATTTAAAATATTATCATAGTATGTAACTAAATTTAACGATGTAAAATAAAAACAATTTAATAAAACAACATATTATTATGAATGATGGTTTTTATTTGCATAGCAATATGTTTTTCTAAATATTGAAGATTTCTTATGATAATTTGTAAAATTAAGTAGCTAAATTGCCTACCCAGGACGCCGTGTTACCGGAGCGTTGTTATAGAAATGTTTTGAGTAAAAGTTTGTTGCCATGGACGTTTTTGTTTTATGAAATAATAATTTATGAATAGACTGAATTTCCTTCGACGTAATAGTAATAATCAAAGAGCTATCTTAAAATAATTTATAGAAACTAATATATTTTAAAATTCATTCAACGTAATATTGTTAATACTATAACAGCTCCTTGATTTAACATCTCTTACCTTGTACCAAAATTTATGGGAAAATCTATGTAACGGGTTGTTGTAGAATCTCAACGTATCCAATAATGATAAAATATAGTATTTGTAAAATATTCCATATAATATTATCTTCATATATCAAATAATACTTATAGATTATATGTATAGTATTATTAGACATTCTACCCGAAGGTAAATTTTTTTCATTATAATTATATAATACTGATGTTAATATATTTAATTAGTATATTTGGTTGATTTGTAATGTTAACAAAATTACAAAACATGGTTACTTAGTATGATTATATATATTATATGATTCTGTACAATCACTTATAGTTATCATGGAAATATTTTATATACCAATCATATATTTGTGTTGCATAATTTTAAGTATTTTATCATGCCCATGTTTAAAAAATTATACTTTTATTTTCATATGCCGTTGTATGTAAATATTGTAGTTGACAGTGAGTTTAAAAAATATAAACAATGATAAATTGTATGCCCTATAAATATTTTTATGAATTATTTTTTTTTTTTTTTTTGTAATCTGTATTTATTTGTATTAAGTTACTAAAGAAGTCTTGGATAACTAATTTATAATTTACAGTTTTGATTGAAATTATATCAATAAATTCAATTAATACAACTGATTATTTAATTATTTAAAATTTATTTTATAAAATAAATAAGAACATAATATATTTGAAAACATAATTATAATTATAGTTATACAGTTAACCATAGTCTTGTCAGTAACTTTCGTCGTATGTAATGCTGAAGTGTATCATATACATTATAATATGTTAATCGAATTAGCTTTGATTGCAAATTGAAATACATCTAAATAAATTAAAAAAATTATCTATCTATACTATAATGCCCGAACAAATTAAGTTGATTTGTATTCATTATTAAAGAGCGTGGAAAAAAGATCTCTGAAATCGGAATAGCCAAACAGTTAAAACGCAAGAAATTAGAATATACGATAAATACCTCGAACATTTAATATACTATTTAGTAAAACATCGTAATTTTATACACATTGAAAAATATCAATATATAATATATAGTAGTACAATTTTTGACAACTGATTTTAACAAAATTGAATCAAACGAAAAATAAATGTTCTGATTATTAATTATAATTTCAGATTTTGTTATTGTTAAAAATATTGATTGTAGAGCATCGAAATTTATTTTTAATAAGTATAATATTATTATTTTCTGTGAAAAATGAAATATGTGCATCGCTTCGTGTAAATATCGTTCTACGGTGTTATTGTGTTAAATGTTTTTCGTTAATGATCTACATGATAATATAATGTTATATTAAATGTGATTTGACAATTAATAAAGGTTAGTTTAACATAACATGTTACTAATATTATAGTTATATATTTTTCGAATCATCAAATATTCTTAGAAATAGATGCCGTCTCTAAATTTTTATCGATTAAAAGATTTATTGTTGAATTTACATTTAATACAATATATTATTACGGATTATAGTATTAAACAATATTGCATTGGCCTTTCTCAATTATGAAGTACACTAGCGACAAATGCCACTATAATATTATCTTTATTATTATTATTATAATAGAATCAACCAATTTGTATGGTTTTTTGTTCACCCACATAATATTTTAGGAGTGGCGAGTTACCTATATTTATTTGGGTTTTTTATTTATATTTTTCTCCCGAGCTAATGTACAACGCTCGACTGGCATACCACTACACGGTCGGGTGCCAAGTGTAAGTCGTGGTTGGGTGGTGAAAGGTTGTGGGGGTTCGAATATTAGCGGTGGTGGTGAGGAAAAGTGTATAGGCCGCAACAGTTGGCCGAAATGCGATCTGTGCGCATGCGCCGCAGCAGTCGATGGACGCACAGATTTCCGCCGTGATACATTATTATTACACACGTATAACATTATATGTATATTTATTTTAAACACATACTTACACTTATATTATATAGGGTGATCCATTTGACTTAAGACATTCATTATTATAAAAACTGTTAACTTTTTGAAAATATACTTTTTACTATTTTTTATCGTTATAATTTTTCAACCAGCTTTTTAACAACAACATGTATTTATAATTCATCATTCTTAAGCAAAATATTTTTTGGAGTGCTTTGAAGTATAAAAATTAAATTTTGGACCAGTAGTTTCTGATATAGGTACCACAATAATATATTTTTCCACTATAATATACAAATCCGCTCATATAAACTTTTTACACTTGTGACTAATAACGCGTTCGTTCAAAATTTGATTTTTACAAATCAAAATACTCCAAATAGTAACGATTAAAAACTATGTAAAAGAAATATTTCAATAACGTTAGTGAAATAAAGATGGTGTCTTATGTTGAATTCATCACCCCGTATATAACTATATGTATTATATATTATATAAATATATATGTATAATATACGGTTTGCATAAGGCAAATAACGTATACATATATACGCAGTTATTTTCTCTTTCTCTCTCTTCCTCTCTCTGTATTTTATTTTTCGTTTTTTTGTTGTTGGTGCGCGCTCGGAGGCCACGTCTCCCGAGCGTCGCCGCTACCGCCGCTGCACAGTCGGCGCCGCGTAACAACAGGTAACTCGCCCGTCGCTGCAGCGCTGCCCAAAACGTCTGTTGTCGTACAACACCACTCGTCGTGTGCCGTCGTGTTATCGCCGCGGTCGCCGCCGCCGTCGTGTAGTCGTAGTCGTAGTCGTCGTCGTCGCCGACGCCACCGCCGCAGCCGTAACTTGGACTCCGGTGACACACGTTCTCTCAATATATTGTACCTATCACACTATCCATCTCTGTATTTGTCCATTTTTCTCAATCTCTCTCAATATATATCTCTCTATCCATCTCCAACGCACACCGGTAACATACAAGTATTTACGCATTAAAGAAATAAAAATAAAATTTCACAATTAATTCAAATCAAAATCACTCTACACGAGAACGTCTGCTACTTTTGTAAAATATTATATACCACGTGATATTATTATAGGATATTATGTATGTATTTTTTATTTTTTTTTAATATTGTATGGTCACATTATCGTTCGTCAAAACCTCGTCGAGTCAGATTCCCACGCCATGGCTATACGTCATGTTTAACAAATTTTCCTATACGTCCAATGGTCGGTTATAATATTCATATAATATGAATCCGTCATGTTTGTTCGCAAATAACTATGATCATCCATTATCGAATCGAACATATTTTAACCAGGTCAATTATAGACGAGTGTAAATGAGTTGGCGTATACTGTACACACTACACATACACTGTCGGTCAACTAGCCCGTTTGGCACGCTTTGAAAAAGGTTAATTACTATTGCAAATAATTACTATTGTCAATCCTCATTTGATTAATATCAATGGGTTCGATTCGATTAGGAAAATCTTTGAAACTTTCTTAATTATATAATTATGAGTAACACGATATGTATAGTCATTTTTATGCCTAAAATAGTTAATCTGGTTATTTTTCATTAAAAATATAAAAATTGAGAATTAAATAAAATAAAATATTTAAACAAAAGGGGGTCTTTAGTCAATCGTCTTTTCGTATACTTAAGTACATCATTACCTACTTTATTGTTGAAACTAAAATGTTACTAAATTAAATTGTTTTATTCACTACTTGTTATTGAACCTGAAAAGTGTTTTTTATAATTTATAAATTAAGTAGGCCTATAACAAATGTTGTCATTTAAGAGTTACACTGTTATTCAATTCAATTATTATTAAAGTCTATGATGTTATGATTTAATACATTTCATACCTATCATCTAAGATATTAAAAAAACATATACATCAATTGATTTTAATTTTATCTAATATTGATTTAAGTGTGTACGGCAGTATTAATTTTTATGCATATCTAGTTATATAAAGACATCAATGATGTGCCTTTTTATTTGACAATAAAATATGACAATGATATATTTTGAAAGTAAATAGATAAATGTTAAAATTTTTATAAAATCAAGTATGTTATTTAGCAAATTAGCTACTTTGTATTACAATAATAGACTATTTACTTAATTTAGTCGTGTACTCGTATAAACTATAAATAAATTATAGTTTTTAAATGCGAATTACATAATATTGTTAAAAATATTATGAAACCATCTCTTACTTGAAAATAATACTTCATTACAATTATTTAAAATATATATTTATATTTTTAATAATATTGTATAGAAGTTAAGTGTGGTACTTTGACCTAAAAACTCCATAATAAAACTCAATAATGGGTTTATAAAAAGAAATCACTAAAAATACGGAGCATTGTACATTGTAAAACCTGTACGAGTCTTCTCAAATACTAAATTACGTAGTTAATTTATTCTTCATTTAAACTGTTTTTCGATTACCACAGCTTTTATGTAAAATGATGTAAAATTTAAATTCTATGTTACATTATATTTACTCCTAAGAAAAAAAAATGTAATCATTATAAATGATTTTGACTATTTTATTTGTATGTTTAAACGTTTATTCATCCATAATAAGATTCTAAAATTCGGTTGTTATATTTGTAAGACCGTATTTTAAAAATCATTGTGAATAAAAAAAACTGAAATTGAATTTGTCGACTATAAGCTTTTTAAAGCGCTAGCTTGTTATACGATGTATGTAACTATTCGTTTATTTGATTTTTAACTTTTCTCCAATCGTATTTATTATATCCCTGACTGTCAGTTTTTGTGTATAAGAAAGCATTGTATGTTGACCAAATTAAATTCAATGTTGGTTATAAGTATTTTCTGGTAGAAAAAAACTACTAAACATTGTAACTTGTGAGCTATTATTTTTCTTAAACTCCCTTGCGTTAGAAAGGACTTATAATATGATTTTAAATTAAAATAAAAATTTAAAGAAAAGAAATTAAGAAATTGTTTTAACGTTTTACTTTATTTTACATTCGATGTATCCTTACAAAATTTTAATGCCTAGGGCCATATTATCTTTAAAAATGTTGGATTTACCCATTTTATGTTATTATTTTAGCCAATCAGTTCTATTTTAAATGCGACAATCAAATGTTATGGTAATTACAATTTTATTGCAATAATATTGTCCATATATTTGTGTATAGAGGTATGTTTAAAAATTAATAAATATTAATACTTTGAAATTATTGGTGCAGATACTAATTTTATCTTTTTGTAGATGAATTTTTCATAAACTACCTATATAACAATTTTTTTTTTTTAATTACAAAATCATCATTTGATGATAAGGTTAGAGTTAGTTTGAAATTAACATGTAAATGAAAAATAAAAATACAGTTCAACAAATACCTAGTTAAAAATATGTTTAAAATCGTAGTTAAGCTACCTATCATGCAAGTTTACAAATCGTGATAGGATAACTTTTACTCTGTAGTTTATACAGAGTGGTTAATTCGTATTACTTTATTTTAATTGCATTAGCATAAAATTATGCAAATAACTTTTTATAAATAATACTGATGACGTAAAATATGCAAAGTTTGCATTTAAACTTCTATGGAGCATTAAAAAAAAAAATGACTTTTGTGTATTTAATTAACACATACATAATATTTCTAAAGTATTACATAATTAACAAAAATATAAAATTTCAGCATATTTTTTGAGCAATCTACGTTAATAGTAAGCTTATACTCATAGTTTTAATTAAAAATTTTTCCCTAATTGTTTATTTTTACTTTCAAACATATTTGATTTAATTTAAATTATGATTAATAATAATATTTAATGAAAAGTTTTTAAATATTTTATACTAAAATAAAAGTTTTTATTTTTACTTTTCTTTAATGAAATAATTGTCATGTACCTACAATGTTTTTTTAAGAGTAACTTTTTCGTTTAAAATGTTCATTCTTACAATTGTAATGTGCATTTAACGAATTAAATTTTGTTCGTTAAAATTCTTTTTAAAAATGTTATTAGGTACGTGTTCGTTAGTCAAATTTAAAATTAGTATGTTTTTAGTTTTTACATACAATTATATATGTATTTATTTTTTTCTTAAGTATTCAACAATATTTTATTTGTTGATTCTTCATTTCTAATTGTAAATTATGATTATAAAATATTTTTTTATTTTGTGCATAGTATTGTGTCACACTAAAAAATATTTTAAAAATGACGTTATTCTTATTATAATTAAATAAAGTGCAGTCGATATAGGTTTTACATGATTTCAATTATTTGTGCTTTAACAAATATTTATCAATCTGAGTAATACATGTATTAAATTTGAGAATATCGTTAACAAGAAACTTGATGAATCATTATACATTATAAAATGGTTAATTTAATTACATAACATTATGCATTAATCGATGGCAACTTATTACATGATTGTTGAATGAATAGATTAGATAAACAAAAAACAAAGTTACTTATGATAATTTGTAAGATTACATCATTCTGACTTGTACAAATCGTATTTGTTTCAATTCCTTCATATTAAACGTCAGACACCAAATAGTTGTCATCGTAGTGAAATATGCACCTCATGACGATGCCTGTGTATTATTTGCTAAGTTATGTTGTTCCGTCTCTTAACAATTCACTTTAATGTTATGTGTATTCAGACTGTCACCATTGTTTTAACAAAAAAAATAAATAAAGCAAAAGAAAATTTACTCAAAGTTAAATCAATAAATTATTATGATAAATGTGAATTTTTGATACATTTGTTTGTTTTTTTTTTTTTTGAAATAACATAATAGATTTTATGTTTACATTGGTATACATTTTCTGGTAATCGCATTTGCATAAGAAGCGTTTTCATAATAATATAACATCTGCAATTAATAGCTGTATAATGTGTGAAAAGGTATGACAAACACAATATTAATCTTCAGAGTTATTTGATAACTCGTTCGTTTGAAACATGTTTGATACTTATATATTAGTGTATATTATTAGTCCATACTAGCCTTTATCGTTTATCATACACGAATAGATTCACATTCCGACTTAATTTGTGCAAGTACCAAAGGAGAATGAGCTTGTCATCATTGTTTGTGAATTTGTCAAATGGCCATAATATGTACCTTTATATCCCAGCATAATATACATTTCAGAGTAATATATTATTATCTAACCCCTCTAAGATAGTTTAATTAAAATATTATTAATCGAAATTATACAACACAAATAATTACTGGCGCTGTTTCTCAATATTTAAAATTTAAAACAAAATATTGGAATATAGAAATGAACAAAATATTCAAGTACAATAAATTCGTATATTTTTTTAAAATTTTCAGTTAATGATACAATTAATAATAATAATATAATGATAGGTATAAGATAGTATTATTTTACAAGCACATAATAAAAATATGCATTTCCATAATTTTGAAGTAAATTATAATTTGTTTTTATTTATGGATTGTAAAAATAAATGTACATTATTTAGTTTTGAAATTTTGGTGGATTTAATTTATTGTTTTTTTCTTGTTAAAAAATTCTAATAATTCAAATGTATTTTTTAATAAAAAAAACACCTTGATGTTTTTAAGAATATCTAAATGTTTTTATTTTCAAGAGAAAATATAAACTCGATAGACTGTTTCTATCATTTTTATGATGAATTAAAATATTTCTTTCGACGTTTTTTTAAAGACACTTGAATACAGATTTAAATTACAACAATGTATATTTGTTACAACATTGATGAATTATGTTTTTTTGTATAGGTATTTTAAAATACGTGGTTTTTTTGGTAAAAAATATTCATTTATTTTTATATTATGTATATAATAATTACTTTAAGTATTCAACAATGTCTCCAGAAATTGTAATATATACACTATGGATCATAAATTATTATTTTATTAAATATCATTCGTAGCTTATACAATAAATTCACAGAAAATTAAAATGAATACATTTTAAAGCATTTTAAGTCTGTTTTGAATAAATTTATTTATATTAAATTAATAATCGCATGAGTATTCTGCTTTGTAAGGCATATAACGAGATGGGATTTCAAAAATATTGTATACCTACAAATCCATTTATATTTTATACTTATTATTACATACCTTGGACCCAAAATCTACTACCACACAATCCAAATAACTTATAGGTTAGGTTAGGTATATATATATATATGTGTGTGTGTGTCTACAATTTTCAGTCATATTGGTTGTCATATTGAATTTAAAAAATAAAAATCATTTTTTTTATCCTATCAAATAGTTATTGATATTATAAAATACCTCTAAATTAAACATTAATTTTATTTATCCACTCTAGTTTACAAATGTTTAGACTGTATAAGTAGTAGATGGTCACAATATTTCTATTATACTCTATACATAAATATCATTTTTTCATTAGTAAATTATAATCGAGATTCCGATTTATAAGGAAAATGTAACATTTAATAAACGTAGCTATCGTATTACCACAGTTAATATACCTAAAATATTCTACTTTACATTTTTCTCGTCGTATAATTATTTTTGTCGTTGAGTAAGTGTGTCAATTGTTTATTATTGAAATCTTTGACAAGATTGAGGTTTATTGAGTTTCCATAAACCCACTATTATACTCGAATATATAAATCGGTCACCTTCGATGAAACATAATATTACATATATATCTACTCCTATACCAATATAATAATATACTACCACGGATGGAATCGATGAGCAATTCATCCTGTTCGTGGCGACGTCATGGTGTGTGATAAATGAATTGGCTTTCTTGTCCGTCCGATTTTTCCTCCCTATGGAGACGATGACCATTTTGAACAAAGAATACGTTTGGTGGAAGACATAACGGGCCTTCAGATAGTCATTGAACAAAAGGGCTGCGTTGGACACAAAATGGATTTACGGATCGAAAGAGAATGGTGGAAATGCCACCAATATTATACGTATATATAAGTACGTTTCATAGTATATATATATATATATATAATATATAGTTGGGAGGTTTTTTTACGGGTTTTCACTTAAGTATTTTTGCTCTCCACCATCTAATCTACACGATTAGCACGAACAATACAATGCCGTGGGAAATCGTATTAAATGAATAAAAGATACCTGCCGAGTATACGTCTAGTTGAAAATATCACTGAAATATTGTCAATTAGGTTAATTTCACTCGTGCACACAGCAGGTCGCTGTTGATAAATTTACTTCTGTATCAGGTGCATTTGGACATCTGGTGAAATTCGTTGACGTGAAACATAAATCCAACTCTTGATGATCGTCGATAGTATTATTACCAAAGTATATAGTAATGGATGATGGAAATCGCCAACATTTGTTCCATTAATGTTTGCCAATTAATTAATGTAGATGCATTTCGATTTGGTAAATACATATAGGTAATCGATAAGTATTTTTTTATGATTTTATCTTACACAAAAAACGCAACTATAGCATTTTAATTTTTGCATTAAATAAAACATTTTTTTTTTAAACAACTAATGTATTGTATTATTAGTAATAATGTAATAATTTATTACATTATGATTTACAGTAAAACCTTTATTCGAT
>PVMI01017982.1:1777-21531 GCA_008528875.1 Aulacorthum solani
TTGAAATACGTTTATATGTGGCAAGAATTTGTCACTAAAAACCCGAGTGGTCACCCATCAGGGAACTAGTGACACTGGCTGATCCTTAACTTCACAACACGTTAGTGACTGAGGCCAAACACTACGCTACACCAGGTCATATATAAATATATTATATACTTATATTAACGTATATTAATTTTGCTAATTCTTATGTCAATATCTGTGTACAGTAGAACGCTATGAAATGATTTATATTATAAATAGTTTGAAATTAGGTAAAGTAAATATTTTTTGATGTCATTGTATTTGGTAAATAATAATATACAAGTAAAAACAAAATGCTTCAAGTCTTTAAGAATACAATTTTTTTAATTGCAAGAAAATAACTAAAATTGTTATTTATTGTTTTAATATTAAATTTTGTTCCAACTTAAAATGTCTATGAAACAAATTATATGCATATGTAATTTTATATTTTTATATTTCTGTCATAGAAACCTAAGAAAAACTTCCCACCTATTCAATATACTTCAAAATAATTTGCAAATGTTCATAATTATTGATGATTATTGTTCATTTAATCAAGTTTTTACAGTTATTCGTTTTTCTTTTTTAAAATACGGACAAATAACTATAGCTTAAAAGTTAAAATAACAATTAGTACTGACGAATTATTTTTTATATACAATTTTCAATTATGTGTTAATAATAAATAATAATAATAATAATAATAATATATTATATTTTACAGTATTATTTATAGACTGTATGGTAAACTAATTAAAACTGAAACTTTACAAGTATGGATTACAAAGATTTATAATGATAGCCATAGACTTCCTACATATAATAAATTTAGAAATGCCATTTAAATGACATTATTACATATTATACAATTATTATTGAATTAAGATAAATTAGTATTTATAATACATAAGGTACTCACATACAATTATATAAATTAAGAATTACATTGCACAATAAATATAATACATGTGATGATACAGTGAGTCGATAAAGTTTGGAAACGATAAATTTAAAGTGGAGATCACATATGTCATATTTAATCACATTATCAATGCGATGAACGGATGACTAAATTTTACAATAATTGATAGGACTTCACAGTATTTTTACTTTTAATTATTTTATAATTTTTACATCTTATTAATTCTTATAGTATAATATTATTCTCATTACAATTATAAAATTATTTATTTCTTATTCTTTTTCTTGTTCTTGTTCTCTTTCGTTCTCCTCTAACAACTAAATTGAGTTCAACACTTTCATAAGACTTTACCTCTTCTTCACTCACGATAACTATCTATTTTTAATTTTTTTTCAAATAATTTAGGATAATAGCATAACATGAAATATTAGTTTCATTTGTTGATTGTTTATAATATTGATTGCTATGAATAGAGCTAATAACCAATTACAATGACCTGTATATTATTATTATCAAGTCGTATTTTGTTTGTTTTTTATGTCACTTGTTAACTAGTTGTATATTTTGAACACAATAATTGATTCAGTAATACTATAAAAAAACATTTCAAGACTTTCACCTGTTGATCGTGAGAGATTGGAGCTACATTTTTTTTAAATCTCATGAAACTTAAATTATAGTAGTTAATAACTATAGTGATAAATGTTTGAATATATGTATTTATACATACATTTTAATACAGCAAAAAATAAAATAAATTGAAATTCATTATCACTACATTTGAAATATGCCATTTGTAAATGTTAATATTGGAGAGAATGATTTTTTTAAATATTTTATTATTTGACTACCATAGTATGCATTAATTCTGACAATTGTTTAACCTTAAAGTTGTAATGTAATAAAATAAAAATATTGGCTTTATTTTGTAAGTATATCAATTTGTCAGGGTTATTATCATTATTTGGTGTACTATAATAAATATTACATGACGTAATAATATACATATTATACAAACTATACATGATAAGATGATGATTAAAGATATTCTTTAACGAGTCATAAATTTAAATTGATTCTATTTTATAACTTAACATTCACCATTAAACAAACTTATAGTTCTAAAATAATATCGAACATAATATTGATTACCTACATCATAAGTAGATAAATTGTGAAAATGGGAGTTAAAGTTTTAAAATGGGCTATGGGTAAATAAGTCTGTAGTACATTCAAATGACGATTAAGATGTCAGATGATCGGGAAATATGTGGCTATTATTACATTTAATATTATCACATATTTAAAAATCACTTAGACACAAAATTTGAATTGAAATACGGTATAAGCAATAAAAAAAGGGTAGAACCTACCTATTTTAGTATGATATCTGAATTATTAATAAAGTGAGAAAAATTAATAATGTTTACTCATTGTTATATTATAATAGGTCCGTGTGTTAGTTCATGTTAATATTTTTAACAGAAAATAATCGATTGTGTATCAAAAAAGTATAGTTAGTCAGAAAATATTAGTATACAAAATAATATAATATAAAATTGAAACATTGGCTTTGTATACATAAAAAGTTAGATTGTAAGAATATTGGTCCTATACATAAGGTCCAATTTTTTTTTAGTAGAACTTTCAGTTATGCATCCAATATACATTTTTATCTAATGTATTTGTTCATTATTTTTTAAGTCCAACTTACATATTTGTTAGAAATAAATCAGTCCATTATTTTTAATATCCAATGTACTTTTATACATTATTTTATAAGGCTATGTCTGAAGAAAACCAAATAAATAAGAACAACACATTTATTGTATATTTAGTTTATTACATTAGCATTTGGATCATTGTGTAGTTTTAAGTTATAAGCCAAATGCTCCATAATATACAATGTTTTTGTTCTCTTCTTTGTAATGAGCATGATTATTTATTATATTTTCAACTCGTTAATGTTACACGGTAAATTTATTGAGGACCGCTCCTTATCTGGGTAATAGTATTATCGGTTTCTTCTTGAATGTGTTTTTTATTTTTTAGAAATTTCCAAATATTAGAATTATGATTTAATAATAAAACTTTTCACAGTTTCGAGTTCCTAGGTTCTCTGTCTTCAGCTTAATACAAGTTCGTATACAATCAACATTTCTGGAAGAAATTAGAAGTTTAGGAGTTTATATATATACATATAGTATTTATATATTATTAGAATTTAATGATCATTGCATACGAAAAACGATTCTGAGCGGTAAGTCAGCCTATAATATTACTAAGCTCATAAATAATTATTGTAAATTTACGCTCAACTTTTTTTAAATTTCCACTAACAATAACTTATAACAAATCTTGTATTGAATTTTAAGTTTTTTGACAAAACGAACATTTTTTTATTGAAATTAACTTAAAAAACTAATAAAAATCGAAAATTTCATAAACCTAAATATAAATAACTCAACATGTGTCAAATTATTAAGAACATTTGATAGTGTATAGAGAATGTGAATATTAATAGTTAGTAAAATTTTCATGTATCTAGGGTCATATTTTTAAAGTTTCACCAAAAACCAAAATCAATTTTCTTGAAAATCAAATTTGCATAAACCTTACCATTTTTCTTTAATTTTTTTGTTGTTTTCTTAGTGTTTTTCTAAAACTACTAAGCATTTATAATTATAACCAACCGAATACACCAACTAGGTTCACTTTCTAACCAGAAAAAATACTGAAATTGAAAATCGAAGCATTATTTTGACTACTTATCGTTTACACAGTCAAACACAATTGGTTTATTTAAGTTAGCTAGGTATAAATTATAATGAAATATGAAAAATGTACGCTGCAGTGATGATATGATGATATTTTCAAGGCGCGTAACAATATATGATTTATTATTTTATATTGGCGATTATAAAAATAGCCATTTATAAATATTAAATAATACAATAATGTATAAGTAGTATAGTAGGAATTGGATGAGTGTGTTCTCGTCACGGTCAGCTGGTGTGTTTGTGACTTGCGTATCTATATACCAACGTATTGACGTGAGAGATGAGTCCACGCTAGATTGTGTTTTATTAAAGTGTTTGTTTTTTTTTTTTAAATCAATTGTCAACTTCTATGGGTGCCCGATAAATCACTTATTTATTTTATTACATGTTTAATCTATTGCTTGTTATAGCAATCATTCGGATATTGTAGTTGTGCATAAGCTTAGCTTAGTAGATATATGTCATATGTTAATAACAATATGGTAATAATTAATGTATGGAATGATTTTGTCAACAATTAGTTAAATTTCAATCCACTGTATTAACAGCAGAAAAATAAATAACTTATATAGTATTATAAATATATTTTAAAATATCCTTAGAAAACTGTGAATTGCTTAGAATTATATTGTTTTTCGTATACAATGATTTATCGCTAAATTAAAACGTACCACGTCTTCATTACAGTGACTTATCAATGACGAGGTACGCTCGGAACGTTCAGCAGTAAAGACTTCCTCGGTTTTTCTTAATTTTATTTTTCATTTAAATTCTGAGAGCAAATAATACATTTTATATGTAGATTATAATATATTATTATGTATTATATTAATCCATGGATAAGATTGTTTAGTTCAATTTAGATAATTCAAAAATGGCCAATGGGAAATTACATTTTATTTTTATTTTGAACTAATGTACTTATTACTCCAATATAAATTACATACCCACAAATTGCCTTAAATAAGTAATATATTTATGTATTCATTTATTTAATTGCATATCTATTAAACAGTTTAAATTAATTATTGAAAACAATAAACACAATTTTTGTATTAAAATCAAACAAATTAATGGTCATACTTTAGTAAAATTCAAAAATAAAAAGCTGTTTAAAATAAAAATGTGTTTTTTCCACGTATATATAGAGAGATAATTTTAATACGACATGTGGACACAATCTAACACTTATATTTAATAAAAATAACTTATACTGTTTATAGTAATTTCTAGAAATTGCATACACTACTTCATGGTGCCAATATATGCTAGTAATTTTTTTACATTGACCATATGATAATTAATGTAATATCTAACTAAAATTCAGAACATATTATAGGCTTCTTAATAAATAAACATTCTAGTGAGGAATGTAATCGACAAAATAATACAACGATACATGTGTGAATTGACATGATCATTTCCCTACCTACCTATATGTTCAAGAACACACATTAGCTCAATTTCTTTGTCCATTTATCCGTGACTGAAATTATTTTACAGGGTCTTTTTATTTGTTATCGATTTTCCTTTACAATATCCTTATCAGTACATGTTATTTATACGTTTGGTATAAGCAACGGCATTTTTCCGTTTTCATGTACTATAGCTTCGTGGGAAAATGGAACAACGCGATGACTCAACCAATATAATATATGTATACATATGTTATATTGTGTATGTATCTTTTTTACTTGCATTTACATTATTTTGCAGTAATTTTGATAGTTATGTTATTTAAAAAAAAAACTTTCTTAAGACAAGGAAGACTTTATTGAAATTTCAACAATACCTACATTATGTATTTTATTTCAATAACCATGCTCAGAAAAAAATCTATTTTTTAATAAGTAGTAGATACAATTGTTTAACTCTAAAATTAAATACTTATTATTTTTTGATTATGTCGCCCTTAGTTACCTAATTAAATATACAAGTAAAATATCCTTGAATTACATGATGCAAGACATTTATTATATTTAGGTATAGGATAGGTAAACAATATTGTTATTTGTTGTACATTACACATAATACGATCAAGTATCAATGCTGGTCATACAATATTATACATACGTATTTTACACAGAAGGATATTAATTATAATAATAAATAATATTTGTTATTCCTGTAATGCTATGTGTTATATTATATAGAGATATTCCGAATTTGGGTACCACGATCAATACATCAAAATAGTATATTAGTATATCATATAACCCAGTAGAATTGTATATAAATACCTGTTAATGTTACCGTATGGCCTGGTGCAATGACTGGCTATTGTGATTTTTACCATCACCCTCCTGTTCATGTCGTCCAGCATTCGGGCCATGTCCTCGCCCTTCCATTTATATGTGAAAACTGCACTGACATTTCCTACAACAAATTAAAGTCAAGGTTATTAAACATTTATAAGTGTACTACACTCAATGTAGATATAGTGTTCTGGAGGTGATAGTAGGTTTTAATTAAATAAGTGTGGTAGTTGCCGGTTGGTAAGAGATCATAGAAAGAACTTTGTGAAGACATCGTTTAATGGATTCGTATTATTTTCATCGCTTTTATAAATATAGGATGACTGGGTATGCCACCGTATTTAATCGTTTTCTCATACATCTATCACAGGTCAAGATGGAGACTTACTATATATATACATATATGTACATATTATAATTATTGTCATTTACTTTTTTCATTTTTTAGATAACAAAAGGTCTAACGATAATACAACAAACTAACCAAAACGAAATAGTAGTTTGGATGTAGGTCATGGCTAATACTCATGTAGTAAATAAGTATCTAAAATGTGTATTTTTCTGGACCGCGGCGAACTCATGTTTATTTTTAATATTGCTTGTTACCAATTTTGTAAGAACTGCAAGTTCGATTAGGTTTGGGATTTAAACGTGCATGGTTAAGAAATGATACTTCGTGCGTGTCGATAACCGTTTATAGCTGAACATTTGAAATGGACAATTAAAGTGATAAATAATGCAAGATACATATTTCTTATGTACATTTATAAAGCAAATCCATTTCAAAACAAAATCATTTTTTTTTTAAGAATGAACATGTATAGATTTATTTACTATAAAAAGTGGTTTTTCGTGATTTTTAAAATGAGAATTAGACATTAGTCAAATAAATGTGTAAGCACATCTCATGAATAAGTATAAAACATTTTTTATTATAGATAGCTTCTCTTATATTCACTGACACCAATTTCTAACTATGATCTAATTTAAAATAATATTTAAGATATACAACATTTAGTTTCATTGCCCTAAATTTTAGTAAATTATCAAATAAAAATAAAAGGATAAATATATGGAATATTGATAAAAAATATGACATTTACTTTATTTTGTAGGCACATAAAATTAATCAAAAACGATAATTCATAAACTAATATTTATAAAGGGCATAACCCCTCTTAATGTTCCTATCAAAACAACTTTACACGCGTTCAGTCAATAATGTACCTATCCTCGAATGTATCTGTTAAGCCACCAATGCTCCATGGTTTGTTTCAAATATATATCTTCATTCAAACCTGAATATAAAAACAACAAACGAAACTGCTACAATTTACTACCTAAAATTTAAGTAATTAAGGTCATTTTTCTTATTTACTTTTCAGGTCAATATGATATTATTATTTTTTAATTGCAACATGTAACTTATGTTAAATTCAATACAAAAATAATATAATAAAACAAAAATAATAATATAACATAATACTAATATAATAAAACATCAGAAACTAAAATAGTGAAATGTATAAATTTTTATTTTTCACGCTTGAACCACATGAACCGAATAAGAGTTTACTGACCTCGTATACAATTTTTACAAGCTATATTGTGTCCATGTCAATTGATCACATCAATATGTTGACATCATCAGTAGACTCACTTGAAAATTCGGTATCGTTGTTCACGCAAAAATATAGCAATATTTATAACAAGAATAATAAACATACCGAACAGATTTGATTTGACAAACATTGGAACAAATTTGAAACTATAAATCTAAAAAGGTAATAAATATTTATTATTTATACTGTTGATCCAAAATAATTAACTATACTGTGGGTAGCTCTTAGCTAAAATAACTACATTCATTTCTATGTGAAATATGAATAATATACATAGAAAATATTAGAAAATATTTCAATATAGTTATTATAACTGAGAACCTACTGACTGTACATTTAAAGATATAACTGATGCTCTTTATATTTGTTTTGTTTAAATGTAAAGTAAATTTTTAATAAGAATTTATTTGTATCAGTGATAAACAATGGTTATAGTATGACGTAAAAGTAATTGCAATTCACTGATATTTATATGAATAAACATTTGCCAATGCTTGACCAATAATGTAGACTAAAAAACATGACATGACTGTAGGTTTCTGCAAAATAAATCGTGCAAATCGAATCACCCAAATTATGATTTGGTAAATTGTCAGATAAGCATTTTGTAGTGAACTCTACGGTGACTCGCAGATAAAAAACTGTAGGTACCTATATTATACTGCATATTGAACGTTTTCTCCGTATTCATTTTTAATTGACATATTATGGTTATATATTAAGGTTCATAAATGTTGTGAAATCTTAAAAAATTATATGAACTAGTATAAATTAAGATCTAAACTAAGAAAATTCATATAATACTCAATGAACATTATTGTACCTATTATATTATGGTTTAAAATGGAATATATTAGCAAAATGTATGTGATAATTAGTGTTTTAATTTAACATAAATATTTATAATACATTTTTTTTGATAGAAAATAAAATACATTGGTGTGCGTGTTTGTATGTATATCATAAAAATATAATGTATACCATTATGTTATAAGTACGTACTTAGTTATTATAAAAGTTGATGCCTTGATGGCTGATGAATGATAAGGGATAACTATTTGAGTATTTTTTGTCATTGTATGCCTATTTTAGATACAAGTTAGTATTTTGATACATAAATAGTTATAAAATATAATATTGAAAAGTGAAAACTGTTTAGTTCGGTATCTCAACTGACATAATTAGTTCCATCTATTCATATACCTATTTCAAAATAATGTTGTAAATATTTTATATGTTAAAAAAAACAAATGACTGTACCATATTTTATGTAAAGATTGCAGTTATATTCGATAATAGACATTTTAATATCGTATAATTACAACAAAAAATTGAGTCACATGTTTTTATGTAAAACAAAAATGGCAAAAACATAAATTATTGGATATTAAGAATAATTATAGACAAAGTTTAGTCAACATGCAATATTAATGTTACAATATATTTGTTTAATTTAAAAATGTATCATTGAAGAATGAAAAAAGGTGTTACAAACATCTTAATCTCAAGAGTAGAGTTATGTTGATACTATAAATCCATTACCATTTGTAGTTGGGGAAATGCTTAAAATATGTACATATTTTCGTAAAAATCTCACTACCGTTGAAAACAAATACAATTTGATAACATTTACCTATAATTTAAAAAAAAATCATTGGGTATAATTTGGTTAGTATGAACCTATATAAGTATCTATAGTTATTTTATCATTTTTATTTTTTATGCGGTTAAGCTAAGTATATCAGTCTTACGTTCATAGCTTCAAACGTTACTTCAAACATTTTATTTTACCTATACCTATTATAACATGAAAGACAATCAATAGAATCGTCATAAGCAAAATACCTATGTTTTTAATAATAAACATGTCGTTTAAGTCGTTTACTGGTTTGAATATTTAATATTTGTCCCTTCCTAAACGTATTACATTAATAGTTAACCCTACGAAAATTAAACAAATAGTTTTAATTTTTTTTGAATACATTTATAGTTGTATATAAAATATTTTTTACTATTGAATGATCAACCTCACAAATATTGAAGTTAAAATTATGAAAAATAATAATCAATAATATAATTGCTAAAGAAATCTTTGTTTTGTACTTTGCATTTATACTGTCATGAATACCCACATCTATATTACGTTTGTATGGTTCTGCAATGATATATCTTTGTCGCTATTTTACTGCGTATATTATATAATTGAAATTTATATTCCGTAGATTGAACAAATATTATTTATTGTGTAAGACAAAAGGAAACGTGACAAGAATACTTTTGGTCAGACGACTCGTTCGATAATCATGTTTTATACAAATCTAACAAGCGATGAATAACAATTGACTTATAACTTCGAGTAGAAATTCATACAAAAATTACTTCTGCCCACCTCACCTTCAAAAACTCACTAAACAATACGTAAGAACCTAATATTTAATATGTTATATTTTTAGAATTTAAATATATAGGTAGTCATACAGACTATGCGATAGCTTTTGAGTACTAATGTCAAGTATAAGATCTCAATAAGTCGAAGTCTAACCTGAGTATGAGGACGAACATATATATCGTCCTGTTTGGGTTCATACGATATAAAAATATTATTAAAAAAAATATTAATTAATATTAATATTTATTGCTATAAACAGTTCTAATAACAATGTTCAGATCCCTCTAAAGACAATAAATAATTTTGATTATTCTAACCATAACATTAAGACATGGCTATATTAAATTATACTACCTATGCGGAAGCCGGATAGACAATCGCCATAACCACCTTGAAGTTCCAAATCAAGATATTCAATAGATATATAAATGTATAATGTATAATATAGGTACCTATAATATATATATAACATATACATATTAATAAAATTACAAAAACATTCCTGAAAAATATTTTGAAACTAAAAAAACAAATCTTAAATGTTGTATTTATGCATATTTTATTTATACTATAGTATCGTCCATTGGTCAAAATTCGACCACAAAACCGTTATGATGGTTAATCAGAATCGGCGTGTTTATGCGCTTCATCTATTTTTGTTCGTATAAATGATTTATATGGGAAAATAGGTATTTCTTATTTTATTTTTTGATTCTACCTATAAAGCTGATAATACATAGTTAATGCCTAATACATAGCTTAATACACAAGCTGCTATTGGTTCATCATCGGTCAATCGACAAAAAGTATCAATCAAATGAATACTGATGTTGAACAAGTGCAATGCCAGCATAAGCTATAAACGGATATTGCCTTTTGATGTACCAATTATATAGGAGGCACCTTTTACATTTAAATACCCAGCAATAATTTTCAGTAATTAACTGTAATTTTTTTTCATTACATATATAAATTGATTGTTTAATAAAATTTGACTTTTTATAACTTGCATTACCCTACTTCACTCAGTAAACATTTTTATTTTACTCAAGTCACTGGTGTATTCCTATTTTTGTATTTTACCTACCTTACATCATGATATGTGTATCTAACAACTTTTTTTAAACACCTTTCCAATGATATATCTATTTATCCCTTACTATAAAATTAACTTCACATGACAACAAAATCAATTAACCCATAAATTGCTGCATAGCACAGAAAAAAATTAATTCGTCAAATTGTAAGTTATTTCTAAAAAAAAATTGGCAACTTGTTACGTGACTTGGGTAAAAGTAACTTAACTTTAACTTTTTAATTATTTTATTTCCAGCCTTGGTTTATCTATATCTACATTAAATAATATATTATGAATTAAAAGAAGCACATTTTAAATCATTTATGTCTACAAATGCAAGTACCTGCCTTAATTAACTAATTTATCCCTCAGCGCTAGCCCTGGGCTGTAGGGAGCTTGAGACCAATAATAATTATTATTAGTTATTTAAAAGGAACACGTCGCTATGTTCCATTTGAATCAGACCTAATCCGGCCTTGATTATAAATTTATAATACTAGACAAAATTCATACGAGTCAAAATCTAAGGTTGGCAATATTTGTTTTATTAAATATTAATGTTTCGCTGTTCGATACAATGATTATCAGTGTTGTAATGATTATAGTGCATACTTCTTTATTATTATGATTTTTATTTTAAAAGTCGTTTGTTGTGTAATTTATTTGTAATTAATAATTATAAACCTGAATACCTACTTAGCAAATATAAAATAAAGTAAAAAAATAACATAAAAAGCGGGTAAGTGGGTAACCCTTATTGCTGTACATTAGGTGTCTAAGACTAGAGAGTCACTGTAATGGATGGGTTGGATTTGAATTCAATAATTATTATTGCATATGAAAACGATTAGGAGAGAAAACGGTCTCTCAGCCTATAGATTCTATTAGTATAAGTACATTTTATGATATTATTGTGATTAAAGTATTTTACTGCTAGGCATTAGTATTACAGTAGGTCAAATTAAAAAAAATGCTTTTGAAATTGTCGTCGTGTATGTACTGTACCTATACAATATAATAGTGTAAGTTAAAAGTCTCAAGTACCCACGAACAATATTTTTAAATTACAATTCAAAACTAAAATGTTTATTCTTATGTTAAAATATCTAATTTTGTTCAAATTTTAACTTAAAATAATATTTACAGAAAAAAACAATTAAAAGCATTGAAAATTGAAAATGTTTATAAACAGCTCAAAACGAATAAAAATATTTTGAAAATTTGATCAAGTATAGGAAGTGATAAAATAAGCATTTGAGACGTGTAAAAATTAATTCAACTAAAATTCGGATTAATTAATTAAAGTGAGAATGGTGGGAAACCGTTTAATTGGTAAGATCAAGGGTAAACATGATCTCTAAAAAAAATCTCCTGTATACTAATATTTACATTCACCTTTATGCATCATGTGTTTGTCCCATACCTACTTATACTTACTATCTAGTAACTATACAGTACATTCTAAATTTTTAGTCAATGTATTACATAAAATATAAAAAGGTATATTCAGGAAGTTATTGCATGTATATTATCAAATATATAATATAAGAAGTACAAGTAGCTAATATGAATAGAAATTGCATATATTAATTATGTAATACATTGTGCATATTAATTTTAACCACAGTATTTGAATTTGAATTAGTTTTGACTATAATAAATTAATAAAATAGTTCTAATATGGTAATTTAAGCAAAGGTGTATTTAAGGGTATGAGGGTGTTCTATCGCCCCACTTGCTATTTGTTTAATGATTGTGGGTGGGAGCATTACTGTCTAAAACCTACAACCATCGTCCATCGTCGTTCGTAAATTAAACAATATTGATATTTTGTATTTAAATTGATTGCTATATTCATTATTTAATAATTAGGTTGATAGAATCCGAGAATGTTTTTCATATTATAAAAGCATTTGCCTATTTCAAAGGTCTACCGGAAAATCAATATATATATAATCATAATATAAAATTTGTTTTTAATATTTCAGTTAAATTTCGTTAATGCACAATTATTATATGAGTTTTTGATGGTGAAAGCTGTAGATTTGACATGCACATATGTAACAAATGTTAAGTTTTTGTATTCAAATAATAAATTGTCAGGAACACAATTTTTTAATTAGTGTAATGAGATACTGTAATCGTATCCCGCATCATTAATAAAAACCAAACAGTAACAAGCACGTAGTATACCGATACCGCGATAGATGGCACTAAACGCATTGTATGTTTTCGCTCATGTATGTTAAGCTCCTGTTATTTGAACTTTCTTCTCACAAAAAACTTTCTAATGAACTTATCAACCCGAAACAATCCAAAATTTTTATCAATTCTGCAAGCAAACATTAAAATTTACCGAATAAGACTACAAAACGTCAAACAGAGATTCGATCAACTCTCAAACTTTGAGTATCGTATACTCGATCTTAGAAATTGACAAATACCGATTAGCCTATTTTATCACATATTATAATTATAGCTAACAAAACTTTTAGATACACCATATTTCTGGTTAAAAGTTATAACTATCATAGTGGTAAAAAAATTGAATTGAATGATAACAAAAATATTTTTTTTTAATTTGGACTTTATGAAAAATTACAATAATATTTGTGTACCATTGTGCAAACAATTACCAACAATTAAAAAATGCATTAAATTAGTTAATAATCTATACAACTACAAACCAAAACAAATTCGGATATAGGTAATATGTATCATTATATAATCATCACTTATGGTACAAAAAAAATACCCTAGTGTCACTAATCATAAAGTTCAGTGGGTAACATAATCAAACTTTACAATCATACAGTCACCATTATGTTTATCTCTAGGCTCTTTTGACACGTGGTTTGGAGTCAAATGTCCTATCCTTTAAGTATTATCTGTGCATATGACGCATTAATACTTTATTGATGTTTCAACATTATTATTAAATGGTTTTGATTAAAAAATCAAATAAACGGACACTGCCACGCTGGTTTACTGCTATATATAATAGTTAAACTTTGATTGATTTCAATCGATCCTTATCAAAATTGGTACGAGAAATCTCCAAAAGGTCAAATCAGAATAACAAACTAGATCTTGCTATAAGTCGATATCAAGAAAATCCATACAACAATAAGTAGGTATTAACATTTTTAGCCAGACCCAGTGCCTATTTAAATCGATTTTTTAATAGAAAAATTTTCAAAGTTTCATAGAAAATAACTTCATAGCAAGTCATTGATTATGTAGTAATTAACAATGCAATACATCATTGATTATAATATGTATGAAAATTTCATTAAAAATACTAGATGTGTATAGAGTTATGAAATATTTTTATAAATGAGTTTATTTATAAGAATAATTGGGGTTATATATAGTATTCTTTAATACTATGATAAGTATTCAAAATGTTTTATATTGACGAATAAATAGGTATTAAATTTCTAAACACCATAGGTACTAGCAAAAATTGTACTATAAACTAATTACTAAACATGGATAATTTTCTTTATTACAATACGATTACGAAAATAAAATGTTTTGCAAGTATTTATCGTCAATAACAGTGTTATATATGTACTATGTAGTGCTATTTATATACCTGGTTATAGTAATAGCTAAAGTAATTATAGTTCCATCTTTGAGGTCGACGATAAGCCGTTTTACTGAGAAAAAAAGCACTATAGTTTCGCTATAAATATTAAATAGTTGAAAACAAGTACCAAATAATATATAAAATTACCTAAAAAAATATTTATCTATGACATATACTAAATATCCGTTTAAAAAAAATTCAAAGTTTTAGGTCTTAGTGAACAGCATAAAATATTTCATACTTCGAAGACTACACTAGTACACTGTTATACTTCGATTAAATTTTAACAACATCGATAACTACTGATGATTGATAATAACTGTGGGAGTTATGACGTAATCGTTCAACAATTTTAGGAATTGTATTCTAATTCAAACATTACGATCTTAACTAGATAGACTCTTCTATAAGACCCATATACTCGTATAAGTTCATCCAAAAAAATGTAAAAGCATGATAATTGTCCATCGATATGTCACGATATGTTACTTCTTTTTCCAACATATCTGTGACTTGTGAGTAACACAAAAAATATAATAATCGAAAGAAAAAATTTGAGAAAAGACGCTGAATTGAGAAACCAAAGAAAAGACAAATAAATACATTTCCCCGAGTATACGAGGATTATGATGAGACAACCAGTGTTAGTGAAAAAACAAAAGTCATCATCATTTCAATAAGAAATAAGAACATTTTTCTTATTATTGAGAGGCTGCGAAGGGCACATATACAAAAAATCTGAAAATAAATCATAACAATACTGTAATGCTCGAAGACTACGAGCGGAAGATTTTTACTCAGAACATATAGAACATTAAACACCATTTGTACCTGAGGAAGGAGGGCAAATAGACAATCATAAGTCCCTGTGTTCAAAAAAAAATATATATATAAAAATCGATAAAACTATTACTGGAGGAATAACATATTCATATATATTATATATATTAATTACTAATGATTCATATAGATGTTGTTTCCTGAGATAATAATCTAAATTCCAATAAAAAATGGAACCCTTGTTTCACGGGTTTTGTAACTGTTTTATTTTAATTTTATTTTTACTTGTTTAGTTTTTCACCCTAGAATATTCATACTAAGATTTTCTATCCATTTTTAGGGGGCTTTGAAATATTCTTAGGGGGATAAGTTCTATTATTTTTGCCAATGGACTACCTTACCTATTTACTATATGTTATAATAATTTATTTCTACACAAATGAATTAATTTGCATTATAGTATCTCTAATTATAAATAAACTACTAAATAGTATATATTTTTAAGAAGTTAAGAATAATGAATATTGATTTAATATTTAAACGTAGTAACTAAATGCGATAGGAATATTATAGATAATATTATTATGTGATTGAAATGTATATTCTGCGTACCTGCTAAATGCAGTCTGACACAGTGATGTAATTCATTGAGCTCGATTGAGGCCAACTTTATACGTTGGTTTTTGTTCTATCATAATATTATTACTAATTTATAACTATGCATGTATTTCTGACTATTATTTCTAATATTTGAAAATTATCAACGAGATTACAAACAGTTGAAATAGATCGTTTTAAGAGTTGAGTGTGTTAGAACTGACGAGTGACGACTTCTTATGAAATGCAATTTATGAGCTTTAAACAAAAGATATTACAATCACTATTTTAAGTTAAATAATTTATTTGGAAGTTTGTTTCTTTCATTTACACTAAAACAAG
Organism: Aulacorthum solani; assembly: GCA_008528875.1. Classification (NCBI taxonomy): domain Eukaryota; kingdom Metazoa; phylum Arthropoda; class Insecta; order Hemiptera; family Aphididae; genus Aulacorthum; species Aulacorthum solani. The sequence goes on from PVMI01017982.1 coordinate 18,144, forward strand.
ACACATCTTTTGTTTTATCTAAACTAACCGAGCACTAAATGCAATTCACCCATTGGAACTGAGAATAATAGTGACAAATTATGTTTTGTTTTAACAATATTTGTATACAAGACAAGATTCATACAAAAATGATAGCTATTGAATAAATTGTTGTACACGGTATAGAGTCTAGAAGAACATAAAAGTATTAATAATATAATGAAATTAATAAATAAACATCAAACATACGAAGGTTCGTTAATATTTTTAGAGAATAGATAAGAAGGATGAAAATAAAAAGATAAACTTTTTTCACTAACATATTTTAATTATTATTTTAAGGTTATGACCTTAGACTTCCTGCAGAGATGTGTAAAATATTAGCAGCCGACCTCGTTTTTGCGGTTTTTATTTTGTTAACACAATTCAAATTATTTTTCTGTCCGCTTTATTTCGTTTGGTACAAAATGATAAACTACGAAAATAGATTGCTTGGCACTACGGACGAAACCTTGGCAATGGGGAGCAGCCAAAAGTTTCGTAAAACATTGTATTTGATATCCGATTAGTATTATGAGCACGAAAATGGTCGATAATTTTGTAAAATAAACTAATTTGTGTTAATGGCATCAATTATCTAAAAACTTGAAAAACAACATCAATATAGTACTAAATATAAAAATATGTTTTGTGATAATGCCTAAATAATTATTGATATCTTTAATTACAAGATATTACCAGAGAATATAACAGATAATCTTAGTGAATATATTGTATATTAATACAAATCAACTCAACGAAAATCTAATCAAAACTAAATTTATCTAAAGAGCATAAAGTTCCGAGCCCTAATTATTATTAGTAGAAGTAGCAGTAGTAGACACTTAACAGTAGTAGTTTACTGAATAGTGAACATCATCATTATTTTTATTAATGGAGTTGAATAAACACAAAAATATCACATACAAAAAATGTAATATTCAAATATTTAACATAATTATTGTCAAGAAATTAATCATAAAAATTAAAGTCATAGTTGTCATAAAATAAGTGAAGCGATTGACATCAATTGTTATAAAATTCAATAAAAATAAATAAAATTACTTAAAAAACAAAAAAAATAAGTGATATATCTGTAGGTAAAATTTACATTTTGAAAAAACATTTGAATGATGACTGTTATTCTCTCAGTTTTGAATTTATAACAAAGTTTTATAAATTTAATCGATTTTAAAAAAATTGGTCAGTCCAAATTGGGTGCTAAAAATAGATATTACCATTTGAAAAAATACATGTTATATTGCACATACAATTAATGCCAACCAAAAGTATTAAACATTTGTAAAAAAACTCATTCCAATAGAAGTTCATCTAACCGAATTATTTAGTGTTACCTGAAATCATGATCACACTATATGTATAAATAAAAATAATTAATTGATTAGATTTTAGCCTATATTCCTAGGTATAATATCTAAGAAGTATAATATATTGTATAAAAATTATTAAGTACTTCACAATTATTTTTCGCAAAGAACTTAGTACACAGGAACATAAAGATATAAAATATACCTATTATATAGGACATAGGTAAATTTGTTTAGCGTGTATAGTTTATCAATATTAAATAATAATATTCAAATAGAGATAACAAAGAAACACAATTGTTATCTGTGTAGTCGATTTGAATGGATTTTCAATGTGTAGTATTTATAGGTATTGGATGTGTACCGTATATACGAACAAAATTATAAACTTCGTATAATACCTATAATACCTATATCTAAAAATTATACCTAATAATAAATGTACAATTTACATTTACATGTGAAATGCCTAAAACGTAAGAAGCATATTATTAAGCTTACTTATATGTAAATTGTCATACCCAGAGATAGATTGGGATAAGAGGCCATTGGGAGGGGGAGGGGGTATAATAACTTTTCTAGATTTACGATAATACGCAGTTGTACTTACACGCCGTATACCGTAATAGAAAATATTCAATTGTTATTTACAATTTTCAACTATCAGATGGTACTTAGATGATAGTAGAAATTAGGTGGTTATCCGAAAATATTTCGAAAAATAAACCAAACCTTTTGTAAAATTCTAATATGTATACCTTATTCACTACTACTTACCTTAGGTATTAGTATTTGTTATAATAAAACCTAAATAATTTTCTAATTATCGATTTTACACTTTTGAAAAATATCTATTTGCGTTCAGAGAGGTTTAGGTATAAGATCAAACTAATGCTATACACTGTAAACGACATACGCCTAGGGCAAATGGGTCAAGAGGGTTGCATGTTCTCGACTCGTTATTTTAGTTAATATTTTTTTTATCATTTGTAAAAGAAAGAAGTACCTATTATATTCTCAACTTTTAACTTTTACCCCCCCCTCCCCGCCGGTGTATAGCTTATATTTTTGCTAACACCCTTGCAGCATTCGAATCGTCATAACAATTCTCTTTTGTTCGCGTCTCGAGCGAATGCTAGAGAACGCTGGAAAATGATAAGTTGGAACAGTACGCTAATTCGATAGCGATTGAATTGTGCAGACTATTCGTTCTCTAGGGTTAGCTAGCCTTCGCTCGGGCCTCAAACGCAAGCGAATCAATCGTTGTGACGGGCCTAATGTCCGAATGTCCTTCATACTGTATAGCATTTTATTTGATCTTACCTCCACCATCTAGAACCGCTCCAAACGGTACAAATCCTACAAATGGTAATTGTGTGTTCGATACATTTTGATGTACCAAAATCTCGTTCGTTCACGTTTGATGCCTAATGTATAAATTCACCTATGCAGCCCAACACAATTTACCACTATGGAGGCGACACTGCCAAGACAGTAGAATCTTACCACCACCACTACAGTGTGTAAGGAGTAACTTATATTCTTATACATCATAATAATAATAATTGGATACTTATTTCAAAGTGAGTTTTTGATATTAGAATAGTTGAGACTGGTCTTGTAAAAGTTATATGTAAAGTACAATGTTTATGTTTTTCGTCAATTTTTTTTTTGGAAAATTATTTCTAGAATTAACTTTAAACGACATTCTTGAAGTGCAAAATTGAAAATATACACACTTATACCTACCTATAGTTTAAAGAACAAGGGCTTAAAGAAAAAAATTATCACATGTTAATCAAAACTTTTTTTTTAACTTTATTCGAGATTTTTACTATTGTCTCCTACCTACTGAAGTATGCAAATAATGTTAATACCCACATTTTTTTACCTATCATTAATTATATATTATGATAAGAAAAGTTATCATTGATAATACTACAAATTATAGGTAAGTATTTAAAGTAAAATCAAGGAAATTAATTATCTAATAATAATAATAACAATAGTTCATTAATATGAATTAGCTGTTATTCTTAGTG
>PVMI01017984.1:0-15851 GCA_008528875.1 Aulacorthum solani
TTTTTTTCTAAAGGGAACGATTTAAATTTGAATTCCGTTAATAGTGAATTCTCATTATTCCAAAACGTATAGTGCTTAGAGGTTAAAATTTAAAAATCAAAAGTTGATGGTAGTTTAACCATCAAACATTACAAAATATAAGGGTAATAAAATAAAGCCAATTTAAAATTTAGAAACTTCATTTATATTAGGTATAATATATTACATTCTCAAAACAAATAGTAACATAATGTTAACTAGACAAAGTTGACAAGTTTCAACATACTAATATGAGTGGTCTCTGATATAATAATTTTTCAGCTTATTTGGCTATTAAATTTTATTGAAATATGTTTCAAATGTATTTTATTTATATTAACCGAATTATATAATAAAATTGAGTTGATAATAGTTGTTGCAATATTCTATTCAGTTATTTGCATAAGTATTTTATTGGTTACACTTCAAATCGCTACACCTTGTCTATAAAAATCTACAATAATTAATTTTAAATTACACATAAGCATGTACAAATGTATAGTTATTAAGGCATCAAATTAAGTATAAATCACATCTATTGCAGCAACATAATCACAATAATCGTTGCATATTAATTTATATGCAAATAAAAATTAAATGTCTTTACGTCTTTAGATATAGTTAAATATATTTATATTTTTAAACATACACTTATCTTTTCCGAAAAAATAAAAATAGATTTTATTAGACACCAGCCTAATTGCTTTTTGGTCGTAACTGATTTATTCTGTATATATACAGACGTACTTATTTTATCGGCCTACTATAAAATCTAATTTTTAGATTCTGAGTAGAACGTTACTCTGACTGTAATTTATTAGTCTTACAACCTTGATTTTTATTTATATTTTTGGGTGTTAACTTCTTAGCATATAATATACATAGGTTACTTCATAAATCATAATTAATCGGAATAAAGATGGTACTTTAAATTCGTGAACTTTCTATTTTCCGTAATCGTAAAAAGACTGTATACCTACTATAAGAGTTACCACTTTTGTTGAGTTTTATAGTACAATTCTAATAAATTTGTTACTAAGCATTATTATTATAATTACTGTGATATAAACTTATTAACAGTAATTATAAATATGCAACACTTTGTAGAGCTTGTAAGAATTTCGGAATAAATGGTTATTTAATGGTCAAATTACCATAATTTCATTTATATGATTTAACGGAATTTTGCATGATGTGATCTATATTCTTTTGATGGATTACTTAGGTATTACGAATTTATAAATCATAACAATATTGCATAACTACTGTTCGTATGTCGTTGTTCATCTTTTATGGTATAAACAATGGTGTAAACAATATCAGGTACCTATAACTATTTCGTCGAAAATAAGAATGAACGAAAAAAGGTTAATAATACTTTTCAAGTATAATAAACATATAAACATATTGGTAGATGTCTAAATAAAAGAGAAAGTAATAATATACTAATGTTATAAATACTACAATTCTAGACATGTCTTTATTGTTATTGTCGTTATTTTATCCACCTATGACGATACTCTCATATTATTAATATTTAATATCCAAAATCGCATTATGATAATTAATTATTTTATGAATATGTTTGACATAGATCTAGTATAAGGTTATAAAAACAAACTAATGGTGAAATAAAGATAATTTTATATTATTAATATCATAATGTTTTGTACTACTGTTTTTACTAGTATGTACAGTCATAGTAGTAAAATTATCCATTTGGAATATGCGGGAACTTTGAAGTTTTCAGCCTTTTTTTAATACCTACAAGTTAAATTAGTATTACATTTTGAGAACACTTCAGATTTCAGTCGTAAACGCAGCGTTCCATACAAGAACATTTTTGAAAATTAGTGTCGTAAAATAAAATCAGCTCTGCCTAGAACCGTTTTTGAAATGTGATGATAATGGCTTTTAAATTGTTTACAATAACCTAACCTTTAATATACCCACTTAAATGTTTCATTCAAAACCATAACTAAAGCCATAACCAAGGTGCTGTGTACCTATAACAGTGGTTCTAAACCTTTTTTTGGCAACGGCACTCTTGGTTATTTTCTAAAAATTCCGGGGCACTCTACGCTACCACAAAAGCATTAAAAAAGTATTTTCTTTTATTGAAAATTAATGGTGGGACAATAATGTATTTTGCTGATACGATAGAGATTGCAAGCCAGTATCAACATTTAAATAGATCGAACAATAAACAAAATTAGTTTTTAACACCTTCTGTTTTATTAGCATTTATTAAAGACATTTAACAGCTTTAAAACGTGCCCAAAATATGTATATTATAATATACTCGTATGTTAATAATATATTCAATAATTTCGTGACATCCCTAATCTATATGCATGGCATTTCGGTTGAGAATCACTGACCCGGATCGTTTTTATATTATTTTCCAGTGTTCAATAATCCAATACCTCTGTTGCCAATTTTCTTTTTCATGAGTATGTACATCATGCATTGGAATTACACCGATTCAAACATTCTGCAGAACGTGTTGTTCTCGGTAAGTAAAAAAAAATCACGTATGCCGATGATAACTTGCGTATGGTTAATGGCAAGCAGTCATCGGTCGCGAGGGGGAAATAGTATTATGAATCCTGACAGCAATGTTAGTGTATAAAGTACATAATATTTTAAATTTTGTTCGTACCATTATGTTGCTTACGTCGTCACAGTGACTAGACAGTATTAAAAATCTTGTTGCATCGTACACAATGATAAAATGCGTAAAGTAGTGGCCGCCATTTATTACAATCACAAAATAATATCATAAATTCCACCCGGAGTTATCGATTTTGGAGAGGCAGAGAACCATGCTGACCTGATATCCTCGAAAACATAACTTCCGTAATGTTATTGTAAACAGTGAGTCAAATTTCGATATCAATTTGATATCAGTTGTTGTGTACTTGCAATGTAAATGGTTCAAGTTTGTATAGCAAAATACTGAAATGCACATTTATAGTATTGTGATGTTATCCATAATTTGTGTATAATTATTGAAACGATGATAAAAAAGACACCCAAAATCTAGTTTTTGGTATAATTTATTAGTACCTACGCTCACTTTCTGGACGTGGAAAATAAATTGTGTAAAACTTTTTTAAATCTGAACTCATCAAACATTGATATAAAATATAGTCAGAAGAATATAGTCACATAGATAATTGTTTTTCTACAATTTATGAATCAAAAACACATAATTTTATAACTTATTCATAATATGCAAAAAATGTTATTATATTATTAATACTCAACGGTCTCTAACTTTATAGTTTACATAATTTCCTAATGAAATGAACATGTGAACGGTTTTGTTTGTCATATTCAATGAGTCAGAAACACTTTGCTTATAAAATTAAACTATACCCAATTATTGACAATTTTTAATTGCTGTATTGCTAAATTATTGCATTTTCTCAGTCCATACAGCTTATTTTAGTAGATAGAAGTTAATATGTAAGACCTAACCTTTTTATTATAGTATTTATACGATGAAATAAGTTATATCTTTTCAGCCAGGTGGCACCAGAAATATCAGGGTTAAAGATTAAAAAAAATTCTTAGGTTTCATGTAATAGTGTAATTATTTAAACATACAATATATACAAAGTGTGGGCCACATTTTCGTAATTTTTACCACGCGGCCCTCGTTGAACTACCTACTTAATAATAAATTACAAACCACTCATGTTAGGTTTGTTTGAAGAAGAGCGAAGAATTAACAAACAATATATTTTCCATTCCGAGTTAAATACAAATTTAAAAATTTATGTGTGAATACTTAGTAGGCAGGCACTTTCGACCTCTCATGGCCCAAGCCCACCTACTCCTGGTCAATGATGATAAAAATCACAGACTAAATGTACAGGGATTAATGGCAGATGATACTCAGCCTCTGACACCATAAATAATTTTACCGTATTTATATATATATATNNATATGTGTTTGTTTTCTGAGGGTTGTATACAACTTTAATATAAGTTTATTAAACAAAATTAAAAAAAAAGTTGTGAGGCAGAAAATGCTCAGGGTAATTCTGGTGAATCTTGTGCAATATTGCACAAGACATCAAGAACTCTAGAATTTTTCCAGTGAAATAGGTTGTATATTATACTGTATAAATAAACTTGAACAATTGTTATTATTACTATTTTTTTTATTCCATTTAAATTTTTTAATGTATTCTTGTTTTTGATCAAAGATTGATATTAACAAGTATATTATACATTTGCTGTCGTTAAAATATGAGGTATACATTTCTTAATTTCCACAGAAAAACTAGCTGGATCAATAGTTGAAATACCGCTTTTAATTTGTCATTTGCCGAATCTATCTTGAATGGATGTTGCAAGTTGAGCTAATTGGTACAGTAGTTGTATAGTACCTCTACCCACGAAAATGAACAATTTTTTTTTGGTTTGACAATTGTTATTTTTATTGATTATTCATCATCACATATTGAAAGTGGTTAAAACTACACTTTATAACTCAACTACTTATTGGTGTCTCTAAAACCAATATTTTATTTCAAAATTGATAGAGTAATTTTCGATTTTGTATATCGCAATCATTCTATACACTCACACATCGAGAGCTCTGGAAACTTTTCCCGACCACACATGCACAGAGACACGATGTAGCACAAATTATAAACAAGAAAACTGACTACTGTGTGACCAAAATATATGTCTGACTGTTCTATAGTTGACTTTATTCGGTAAACAATACATAATAGTAAAAGTAGATTAAAAAGTTTTGTAAAACAATCAAAAAATTAAAAAAGCTTATAACGTTTTCAAGGTTTGAATCCGAGACCGTTGAGACAAAAATTATTGTTATGCCACTACTACCCTGGTATATGCTTACGGCTTCCCTTTGGCTTAAAATGTGAAAAATAAATGTAATAATACTATATAAGTATTAAATGTTATAGAAAAAAACGAATTCAACCTTTTCATTTTTAGTCAATAGCATCTTTCATAATTATTAATAAATTAGTAAATTACACCTACAGTGATAACTCATGGTATAATCAGTTTATTAGCAGTAAGCTATGAGTTCATATTCCTTCATGTCACGATGCCTATTATAGGTGTAATGTTACTACTAGATAAGATAGTCCATTTTTTGTGTAAAATATTAAACAGAACATACAATATACGTGTTTATATGTTATTTTAAAATCGAAATTATGCAGGTACCTTAATAATATGCTGACATTCATAGTTATGATTATGATAAAAATATGTATCTATACAGTCTTAAGTCTTATTAAAGTTATTTTCTGATACATAACATTCGATTATATTCCTCGTCATTATGTTTAAATAAACATTTTGCATATGCATTACAAACTTTGGAAATAAATAGTAATTAATTAGAGCGAGTTTTGTTTTAATATAAACAATGAAATATTGTTTAATGAAAGTAGACGATATAATCTTAGGAATTAGATAAGTTTAAATTAAAAACATAATACTCGCAATAATTTGTAATTATAATAACTTTTTAGGCACATTATAATATATCCTATTATTTCGCTGTACACTAAATCATTGAAAATTTATAAAATGTAGCAAATAGAGAAAGATACGATACTTTTAAAGCATTTTACTTAAATGGGTTCGGCGAACATCAATTTCCAACTCAGTGCATGCAACGAGTATGAACAAACTTTGGCAATTAAAGTATTTGTAAAGTGTTTATAGATCACTGTGTTTTAAGTACAAACTATAGGGGAAATTCTAATTTGGGGTTTGGACCCAAAGTATATTATTATATTGTTGAAAGGAATTCCAGGTATAGTCATTTATTGTAAAATAATCTAATTAAACGTATTATCGGAGTGAATTCTTAGCAAGTCTAAGCTGATGATATTTAATTTAATTTAAAGTTAATTATCGATATTTTAATGACGATGGAAAATATTCTGAACCTATCTCAATTTTATTACTTTACAGATATAACTTGACGTATATGATATCTAACATATTAGTTTTTAAACTTGTTGTGTAAATTGTGGAAATTGTAAGAAATGAAATAGATATTAGCATATTACCTTATTTTTATCGTTTTGCCCACAATCAAAATATTATGCTATTGAAATTTAATGCTACTAAAATAACTGTAACTTATACATTTGTAATTATATTACTAATGGGATTTTTGTGCTTTACATACATTTTTTTTTTATAATGTAATTTTGTTTCATTGTTTTACTTTAACTTTTTGTTACCTCAATATAAAATAAAATAGTTTACATTTTTACTCAGCTCGATAATCAACCAGATCCAATTTCCTACAGGAAACCACCCTCAAAGTTGAAGTTTGGAATGATTGCAGAAACATTCCTGAGCTCAGAACGATTCTATATGCAAAATTTTGTTTTGATCAGACAAATATTTCAAAAAATAATTAACTGCATACCTACACGGCTATATAACATATAATATTATGGTGTATCAAGATAATGTCGAGTAAAACAAATATAATCTAACAAAAAAAAAAAGGCTGAATAAATACATCTAGAGCACAATATTTATCTAATTTGCAGTCATTGTAATAATTTAAAGACTCAAAATAAAAACAATTGCTTACCTACCAATTATTTGCATATATTATATTTTGACATAACTTGTATTTTTTTTTTAGGTTATTACTTATTATAAATCATAATAGTTTATGAATTTCTAAACTGAGATATATATGTTTAAAACTTAAAAGTGACATAACTTGTATTTTAAGTATCTTGATTCTCAATTGAACTTTAATACTTATAATACTTCGAACATAAAAAACACACGACTTCCTTTAAGTCCAAATGGTATAACTCGTCCGTGATATATTCCAGAACTTGTGTGGAAAGCTTTGGTTAAATACGATTCTTAACTTATATCTGCCAATGACCCGATTTATAGGTGTACTACACTATAAGTAGGTGCCAACTGTGTTTGTTGGTCTGATTTTGTGTTGGATTATGTGTCCTTGAAGTTGGCCCTTGAACATTGTTCGACCTATTCGAAAATTATACCAATATTTTTAAAATTAATTTGCAAATAATTGCATATGGATTTTTAGAATTTTGTGAACAAATTATTTATTTTGTACTATAGCTAATTCATCATAATTTATTGAAGGTCTGAAAAAGTTTGAAATAAAGTTTAATTTTGTTTTTGTTTCGATATCCCTTTATAGTGAGCTGAGCAGTGTGAACATTTACTGAGTACCATTTACTAATGGTATTTTATGTCACTCCATCTACGCACGTGTTCGAGTACCAAGGTGTTCAGTTACGTGATCCAAAATCGTGTTCAGTTTTCGATTTTTACCAATCAATGCCAAAACCTATAACCATCAGTGATATGGCTAACACAATATAATGTTTGTTCCCGACCTACAAAAATGTTATTTAAGCTCTGGCAGGTGGTGGTTGGAACGATTCTGATGAAAATTCTTTGTCGTTGCTCTGTTTGAACATCGTTCTAGATGCTTTAGGTTGTGTGTGTATTGTTGGGTTCACTTCGTTATCAGACCCAACGTTTGAAGTTTTGGTGTCGGCTATGAGCACGATATGTGATGTCAAAAAAGTCGTTTATGGATCACAAGATCATAAATTCAAGGATTAATTGATGTTCCATCAGTAAACACTAAATGGTAACCCCTTTGTATGCAATCACGCTTTTATTAAACGCTTACAATCTCTTATATTGATTCGCAGTCATAGTTAAAGATAACTGGTATATACTTTTAGTATGAAAAAAAAACACAATAATTGTATACAGTTGATATTTATTTCCCCGTTCTGTTTCTTCAAAAATAATCTGCCTTTAAATAGAGTTAAAAATTATAATTGCGTTGCTTGCCAATATCAGCAAGCGGTTAAAAAAAGTGACTTTGGAGTTGAATCAAGTTGTACAAAATAATAATCATTTATTGAGTTAAGGCGTATTGAAAATATTCTAACAATCAAAACTGATGCTCGTAGTGTGATATGACATGATAGTAACTGTGATAGATGTGACTGATAGGTCCCTTTTTATAAAGATATGCATGACAATATGTAGTCCTCTTGTGGACAAACCTTTTAATAATTATTCATCTGGACTTATTTATTGTTATTATAAATTGGATAATTCAATATTTATTAAATCTAGGTAGTACTCCAATATTGGTACCTCAGCTTAATAATATATATTATTACTTAATGTTTTTAAATTTATTTTGAATTTATCTGATCCTATTTAACTTTAAAAACATTTAATTCTTTTACAAGATCATGAGCATGATATAAGTTACAAACAAAATATAAACGTACGTTTGCCAAATTATAATAAAGTATTATTAGCCAAAATAGTGTTTTATATAAATTATAAACTCATAAGTTTATGCCAAACGTTATATACTAAGATATGCGTAAATAACATTAATAATTTAAAAACTCTGGAAGTTGTGTTTAATATTTTAACTTATATATTAGGTATTTAATTCATATTTTGTAAAAGGTAATTTAAATATTGTATTCAATTTTATGTTATTTTTATTTCATTGAAATACAATTTTATTAATTAATTTTAATTAATTATAGTATACTAAATATTCTTATATGTTAACATTTAATTGTTAAGGACCCCTATAACATCACAAGCTTAGCATACAGAGTGAAGGGAGCGTATCGTAATATTGATAATCAAATTATGTTATAAAATGTACCATACATTGTTATTGTTGCATTTATGTTAGTATTATTATTATTAGCAGTATTACATTAGTTGATTGTATGTTTGACGTATGTGTACTGTGTTGAAATTAATTTTTAATTAAGTATACGTATTTCTTCAAAACACAATATAAATAATTCATATTTATTTAAGACTAAATTTTGTATGCATTAATAGTCTGAAATGACAATTATCTTTTATATTATATTGTATTATTTATATTAAAAGTACCTATACCATATATCATTAATATTATGATACTAAAATTACAATTTTACAATTTAATATTTGTATTTTAAAGTAAATACGTAGGTATTGTAAGTATTTAATATCTATGATATATATTTATGTATGATAAATAATAATAAAAAATTAATTTCTCCTTATTTTTTTTTTGTTTGAAGCCATTTTAATTACAAGCAAGAACACAAATAAATAGATTTTGTAAAAATCTTAGTTAGTATCGATTTAGAATAATAATGTAATAAAATAAATATAAATGTTACACAAAATTTCCATAGACATATGCAAATTATTCATAGGGTAAATTAAATACCTACAATAGTCTCATAAACTTTAATCTATTAGTTAGAAGAAATATTTATAATATCAGGTAACTACCTATAGTGATTAAAACAGTAATGTAGGTTAGCAAGCTCCATGTGTCTGACAGTATCAATACCTACTCATTTTTTGCGTTTTCAAAAAAGGCGGAAAGACCGATACTAAAAAGTAAAAAATATATTTTCATAACGATATCGTAAGTTTTAATAAATACAAATCTTAAAGACAAAAAAAAAAAAAAATACTCATTGTAATTTATTCAATCGTAATATTGACCTATTATCACCCTTAATATTCAATCTGACAAATAAGGACCCTAACTCGGTAGTAAACTATTCTTGATGATTATCATAATCGTATATTCATATTATGAGCGTATATTATAGCAACGAATGTATCAGTTTTACAGTATTATGTAATTGTGTTTCTTTTATTTAACTGAGTTATTATACACTATTTCATATGATAATAATGTATTATTATAGTAGTTTTGTAAATAATTTAGTTTTTAATATTAATTGAGTTATTTCAAAATTATTAAGTATACTTCGTAAGTGTAGAGTTATTTCAGCAAGCTGATGATGTATCGTGAAGGCGTTTTTAGGAAGTGATCGAGAAATTCCTAAAACTGTATGTACTCTTGCACACTTAAAATTAATTTCTGTCTATAACCGTTTTCAATTCTACTGTTTTCCATTACAATTAGATGGAACTTTTGTCTACAAATATCTATCCCCAAAAATGTCAAAGCTTGTAGCTATAATATTTTGAGGTACAAATTATAGTTAAGCTTACTATTTCAACTTAATCTAGGTTAGTGAATTTTGAAAGGCGAAAGCACACAAATTTGGCTTCATTGTCCTAGCTTTTTTTGTTTTCAAAAAAAAAAACTTTTATTTTATGACTCCATTTTTTCTAACATGCAATAGTTGGTAGTACCTACAAATTACAAACAATATAATATTTTTGAAATATATATTTTATAATACGTATACCTACACGTAATAATAAGTAGATTTATGTACAATAATTTTTACAAATTACTTTAAAATTAATACAATAGCTACAGCTAAATTTATAGTCATTACTCATTATTCAAAATGAGTTTAAGGAGGGTTTCAATTTTCAAAATATTTGTGAACTTTGTGTTCTTTGAGGTAAACGTTATGTAATAAAATCTTATACACTAAAAAATGTCCTATAGGTTAGTGGTTACACAGCACACACAACGCACTTATATATTGTGAGCATATAATATAACCTGCAAGTGATAATAGCACTATAGGATGCATATGTTATATATAAAACTTTATTAAGCCAACGAGGCTATATGTTTTGCCATGGTTACATTTTGTGCTTTAATGTTAAAATAATTAATTTTTACTTATTGTAAATAAAGTTTAGTATGGCGAAACTATTTTGAAATAATGTAATATTACGAGGAACACAATAATTGAATAACTTCAGTATTCTGGTATATTTAAATTATATTTCATGTTTCACATTTCTGTTAAATAAACATATTTCAGTACCTATTTAAAACTTTGAAAGTAATATGTAGTAGAAATGTATCACTGGAACAGTATGATAAATAAGCTGTATGATATATAATATTTTGTTGGTAGGTATTCCACTCTGCAGCGTAATGTAAAAAGAAAACACTAATTATCTTGAAAAGTATTAACGTTTTTAAATATATTTTAAGTCATCTCAATAACATTTTTTTTAAACAGATACATTTTTTACTTATTTGTATCATCATACATTTTTAATAATATTATACATTTTTTAATAACATCGTAATTCTTAATTCCATATTTTATAACAGAATATTTACCCTGAGACTATAGGGTAAAAAGGATTGTTTTTTTTTTTTTTTTTTTTATATAGTGGGGGGATCAATCAAGAATTGTTTTTCCATAACATGTTTTTTGCATTCATTTACAAAATATTTTGAATTTATAATCAAATATTTATATTGTATAACTCTTAACCGGTAGTAATTTTAAAAACCAGTGGTTCAGCAAAACAGCTATTTTGTAATAAATACAATAAAAATTGATTTTGATGTTTATCTATTAGTTTGAATACACATAATATCTCTTTTATCAAGTAATTAAAATAATAAGTAAATTATTGATATTGTAGGTGTATATTGTTCCTTGTGTGACAGTATCAATTCCAAGTTTCTAAGTTTTTTAAAAAAAGGAGGTCAAACGCTAAATAAATGAAAAAAAATATTCTGACTGAACTTGTTTTATATTATCAGTGCTGACACTCATTATTATCTTTATGAAATAAGAAAAACTGAAATACTTTTTTCTCAACTTCAAATGTTTTATATTAATGAGTTACGTGCCTTACTCAAACTGTTACACATGTCTGAGGGAATGGAAAAATGTATGAAACATTCATATATAATCATATATAGAGGATGGACTTATAACTAATACAATTGTAATTCTAAAAAAATAAACATATTGTTTTTATGTAAATATTGTAACTATTAATAATTTTGATTTCAAAATTATATATATGTTTTTTAATCTCTAATTGACTAATTCTGATTAGATAATAAGTTTGAAAATTAATTTTTTAATTCAGGTGTATAGAAAAATATATTTAAATATTCCAGTAAATACCATAATAAATGGCATAAATAAAATATTGCTGAAATTAATTTTTTATTAAAAGGCTAATTATAAATATATTGAAGTTTAAATAAAATTAAAACATGTAGTATTTAATCTACTTGGAAAAATTTGCTTTTTTAAAGTCAAAATATTTTTGGATTTAGTAAACGCTTAATAAATAATATATATTTACAATATATCAACATCATAACTCACCTGAGTTGTGCAAAATTACTGATTAGTGGTTTTGTAACAATTCTAAATTCTTAGAGAAAAATCAATTCAAATTATATAATCCATAACATTGACACTCATTATAGTCAAAACAACTCAAAATATCTATGCGTTATGAGGAAAATCATTTCATTGATCTCAACCTTTATAATATTCTATCATAATTTGGCATTTAGCATAAAACAGTTAAAAAAATTTTATGTACGACGTCACGATTGATTTTCTGTTTTTCACAGTTGAATATTACAAATTATTAACATTTCAATAATTTCATTTTAATCCAATACATCAAAATATAAATACAACAAATATAACTTGGCCTTAAAAATAATCAGCAAATACAAAATATATTTGTACCCAGAAAAAACGATTGTGCGTATAATTAAAGTGAATGCTATTAGGTTACTTGTTTTAAACTATAGATTCTTCCTACTGAGTATTGATAAATCTATTTTAATTAGATTTTCTGATTATGTGCACGTGGCATATATATCGCATATAGTTATAGTTATCGTCTAATTTGGATGCATTAATTTACAGATTATGATCTACTACTCATATAATAGTATCCAGATTAAATTCACCTAATCATCTCGATCGACTTAAATCAATATTGGCCAATGAAAGAAACAAATGTTATAATTAAAACTATTAATACAATATATATAACATGATTAATGTGTCTAGATTATTCGAATATTGATTACTAAGTGAGACATTTGAGCTATTTTTGAAATATTGCCTTTTTTCAGTGGAATAAGAAAATAAGTTTTGTATCCTTAGGAGAGATTTAATATTTTTCAATCGGACAATATAATAATCATACCAAAAGACCTGTAAATCCTAATCGAATTTGGCAGAACTTAGCAGATACAAACAATAGTTTGGTCAAACCCCAATTGGTTTTTGTGACTCGAACTTTTACAAACGAGATTTGGTAGATCTTAGAATAAACATTAGTGTTGATAAATTTCCAACGTTTTTTATCATTGTGTAATATTTTTTCGTTTGTTTAAACTTATATGTAAGTTATATATTTATTATAATTACAATGTACTAAATATACTAACATTGTATGTAGATACACAAATTTATATTACTATTATAATACATGTATATTACTGAAAAAATTGAAATCATTTTATATTAAGTAGATTTTTGTTGTAAAAGTTATTATTTATTTGAGCAGGCTTGGCTACTGAAGTTACATCTCAATTTTTAGAATACATTTTTAGCTCGGCATTTACATAGATTTGCAATGTATTTTTTCAAATTGTCACACCAGCCAAAAAGTGAATAAACCAATTTTATTATCTAAAATTATTACCGATTCTAAAAATAAAGGAATTATTAAGAAAATCTCTGTGAATTTTTAATTTTAACTCATGTGTTAAATGTCCAAATGAGATTATAATTTTTCTTTTCAATTTTCTTATTACCTTAAAAATGATTTTGAAGTTATCCTCGTTTTTTTAAGCCTTCACTAATAACAATTTATAATGAACTTTGTATTAAACATGATAAACATATTATAAATATTTTATCGGTTTAGCGTAAGAAGTGTAAATTATATTTGATTTAGGTTGAGGTATTGTACTAAAAATTAATAGGCACAGATTCAAAGAATATATTAATCTATACTCTATAGATATAGCTATAATCATCGCCAGCAGAAATTATTGTTTTGAAAATTTGCAGTACCGTTTAACCTCAAGTCTCATCAATCAATTGTATGGTGTGTTACTTTTTTGTTCATAGTTAAGTACAAACTATACTGGCGTGTATGTCAAAGAATATCGATTCGTAAGACTATAATGGATAGTGGTAGTGGCGCCTGTCACTAATTCGGCTGCCGGCAAGGTTTTCACGAAACGCGCACTTCCCTGTCAGAAACAGAATCTCGTGTTGTCCACGTACCACTACTAAGGGGCAGAGAACTCAGAGAACGGACTATGCAGAGGGACGTTATAGTCGGAAGACAATAGTTATCTCCTCAATCATGACGAACAATGTATTGTAAGGCACCACCGTGAAATGGCGTCTGTTTTCTAATAAAATAAAAATAAACTACATAACACACACTCCGTGACAGCATTGGTGAACTTGAGAGACATGAGTGTGTATAGGTACTTCAATGTTGACGTGTACGAGGTATGATTGGCAAATGGTTTTAACAATTTTAAAGAAGATACCAAATATAATGAGAATACCTACTGCAGTCAATGATACCGACACGTTTCTGGCTCTGAAAAGAATTAAATAAAATCTAAATTATGTACTAATTACATACATTGCTTAATATCTCGTTTCATATATCATTGAGTTTATTTATTTTGAAATTAAATACACTACTTCAATTTAAGAATCTATTTTATCATATGTTTATATGAAATTGAAAAAAGTGATACATATGAATGGTAAATTGTGTGTGGGAATTGACTATTTAATATATATGTAAAATAGCCTATAGGTGTCATGCTATAAAACGAATATTATTGTTCAGTAATATTATGTAATTAATTGTTGCTTATCAGTTATATTTTATTAAGATCGAGAAAACTTATTATTTAGTCATTTTTCTCCACTCAGTAGGTTTTTTTATACTTAACCTAAAATAGAACAAAAAATAAGATTGTATTTATTAGGAATATTTTATTTGTTTTATAAAAAAAATACTGTTTGGAGGATCCCTCCACTAAATAATAATAAATATTTAACATTATATTTGAACTAAATTGTTCATAATATGAAATTCTCAATGGTTATTTGCGTGCATAAGTACAATAGTCTTCTGCCAAGGCCAATACTCCAGTTAAAATAATAATACATTTAGATAAATCGTCCGTTATTACATTTCCATAAAATATGTAGGTACCTACTACCTACTTAAACGTTGAAGATAAATATTATTGATAAAATATTTAATGCCACTTGTCTAATAAAACAATAATTCGATATGCAATGTATAATTAATAATTATTATTCAATAATTAAAATAACATGATTTGAATATGTTATTTATTTACTAACAAAATATTTTAATGATTTTTACTATTTTTATTACATTTGTGCAACTGAAAAAAAAATTCTTAATATAATCTGACAACTAATTCTGATTTGGTACACAACACTCTTTACGAAACTATACGATATACAGACATTTTTTAATGGAATATTCATAGTTCATACTCAACTTTTTACCTAGAGAGTGTAATTTTGTACAACAGCCTATTGAGGTATGTTCTCGACCTACTAACCATTATATTTTCAGTTATAATATAGTATAAATAACTAATTAACAATACAATTAAAGTCAGTGCTGTGTGAAGAAAAGAGTGAACAAATTTAAATCGTGTTTAATTAAATTAAGAATTATTATTTTTTTTTTTTGAGACATTTGTTTGTTATTTGTCCGTTTCAGAGTATATTGGTATTTATTATTTTATTTTATTTAAAGAAACATTTTTATTATGCTCTTTATTTATCAATTACGTATGTTTATAAGGTTTAGTTCCTTCAAAAATATTAAAGTGTCAACAATCTCTGAAATCGTTCACAAATAACAAAATAATTGAATATACTTCAAACATTAAATCAACTTTAGTTTGATAGTTACTTACACAATTGTATAGTTGCATGTATGTTTAATACCAAATTTATTTTGTTTTA
>PVMI01018016.1:0-12461 GCA_008528875.1 Aulacorthum solani
ATCGGACAAACCGAATCGCAGCCCGCGGGATCAATCGCCGGCGAGTGGCGTACAATGTGGAAGGGGTGGCTTCCAACTATACCCGTGGACTGCAGGCGAGGCGAGGCTTCCCTGTAGGGAATATCATAATATATACCGTTGACCCGTGAAATCAATTTGCTCCCGAATAGATTTGTGACCCCTGCACGAGGACGGGGGCCTTAAATTCGTTTACCGGAAACTACAATAATGATGACAAATAATGGACGGGGTCGCCATGCCGGTGCTGGGTTGAACCGCCTTTACCTCCACCTCCACTACCCCATCATCATAACTATCTCACCTCCACTACGGCCTCCACCGCCACCACCACCACCACTACCACCACGTCCTCAGCCATCGACGACCGTTGTTGTTCGGTCACGTTTCATTAACACGGTTGCGGTCGAGGGTTTTACGCGCATCTCGCGGGTATCGTTGACGTGCAAAACCATTCTTCTTCCTGCTNNCCCCCCCCCCCCCCGCCACAACCAATGATGACCCTGACAAAACAACTCGGCCGGCAAAATTGACAACATTAATACATTATAACCACGACCATTGGCGTTATTTTTCTTTCCTACCGACAATTACTCCGCCATCCAATAAAGCACAAAAGCACAAAGTATAATGATGACGTAGTATTTTTATGGTTTTAAAAATTAACGTATATTATATGCATATAGGTATATATTATGTTTATTGTGTAATTATAAGTAGGTTTTTTTTCAATAAACAGATTGTTTATTGTTACAGAATAATTATTACGGTGTATTGTCTTTAATATTTTTAATTAATTTTTAAACAAAGCTCAGGGTTAAACGAGATGGGTTTTTTTTATTATTATAATATGTCATAACTACTAACAAAACGTTTACGCTTCAACTTTATACCATTCACTGATTTTTCGAAATCATAATTTTCGTTGATTTTTTCAATATGCTATTAACCTATAATATATTATAATATATTAAAACTGCTAACGTTATTTTCTCTCTGAGTTAAAAAAAAAAACATTTTTAATTTTTGTACCTACACTAAAACACGAGTATGCTGCTTTGCATGAAAAATATTTGCGTTGGAGTTAGCATTCTGTTAATGCAGGTGGTCTATAGCTGATGAATAATACATTGTGATTTGTGAATGGTTTACTGTTGTTAAATGTTTTAAACTTGGTGTGATAGTTATTCTGAATTAAAATCTCCGACGGTAAATATGATGGGATAACTTAACAGTTAATTAAATCTAAATATATAAATGGTATTTGTTCTTGACATGAATAACAATGTGTTCTATTTAAATATAACAGACGAATAACATTCTGAAATATTATTCAATTTAAAATAAAACGATAAAATAATTTGAGAGAACTTCTTTAAAAGAAATTATACGCATACAATTCAAAAAATAATCGAAATAAAAATGTTGGTAGTTATTACAATATGATGTAATAATAAACATTGTTTTATTGAAAGTCATGCCCTAACATCGGAAATTATAGTATCATAAGGGTAATATAAAATACTTTTGTTACAAAATGTATAAAATATCTACAGAATAATATTTTATTGTTTAAAAACTAAACTAGTGTGTTAGTACATTTTAATTTTAGTGCATCATGTACTATTAAATAATTAGTTTGATTGTAATAATGTATTTCATACAATAATATAACGCATTCACTTTCAAAGTAGTAACGGACAATCGGTTATCACACTATGTGGTAGCACAACACTTTTAGTACCCACCTAATGACAGTATTGCATCTAACTCAAATAGCCTGCTAAATATTGTTATTCTACATGTGCACAATTTATACATATTTAAATACTTTATATAGAAGAATAAATCACTTTTATCCATAAGTGTATGTAACATTCAAGCCAATTTTATTTTTTTATTTTTTATTATTATTGTTGTTACTGTGATTTGATACAATAGATTGAACTATTTTATATTTTTTGAATTCAATTTCCGTCGAATTGTGGAAATATAATTAAATTGGTGTAAAATATTGGCATGTGTGATAATTTATAACTTATCTGATTGACTCATTGTTATCTTTCAACTGCCAATTTTGTCTTTTCCATTCAATATTTTAACGCTAACGAACAAGTGCATCTTCGGAGTGTCTATTTCCACAATAACTACCGGAATAACCATGTGTAGGAACATTTTTTGGATCATTCGTAATTCGATTTCGTCGATCAAAGGCAACAACGCAGCCATGTTCCTACCCCCGGGACAATGGAAAGAGGAGAAAAACCGTCAACATTGGTGAACGAAATAAAAACTCTACAGTTATCTAATATTTTTATCTAACACCTTAAAAATATTACTTCTAATATATCAGTAGACTCTTTTTTTAAAACTAAATTGTACATTCTACTTTATTAAGACACGACAACAGAAAAAGATAACAGTAATAAATTGTTAAAAATCCATTTAGATTCTATTATACTTAAAATAAAAATAAAATAAATGTCCAAAAAAAAAAAAGAACTAGAAATATACTTATTTAGATAAAATATAACTTCAATAAATTCATTGATGCAGTAAAGATTTTCAAACATAATGCTGATGTCAGCTTAAAAAAAACTCAGCATTTATGTTAATTGTACATAACTTTACATTAAACTTATAAAATTATGTATGAAACAATCTAAACTGTCTGATTCAAATCCCCACAGTAGAATATATTACCTACATTTTATTGATTAATATTTTTTTGACGTCAAAGAAAATGCTTTTATGATAAACAACCGATAAGGCTGTAAGTCACTCTCTAGAATGTTTTAGATATATATAAATGAGATCTTAATGTATTGTGCTAACAATTCGTGCATTAACTTTGATTTGAAAGTGACTGAGTGCGTCAGTTTCGTATAACTAATTTAAAATACTGTTAATGATTTTTGAAGATTATTAGACATTATACAATTTATTTTATCAAAAATATTCATAAAACTTTAGAATGCAAATTAAACATACAAATAACAAGTCATTTTTTTTAATCAATCGTATTATATTGGTCTGTGTGCTGCCATTTATGAATGGTAAAGATGACCATGACACTTAATAATATATAAATGTGCTAAAAATAATATATTATCTGTACTGTATAACGGACCGTTTTTAAGATCCAATTATTAGCCTCTTGCAAAAATTAAAAAATCGATTAACTAAAGCCATTTACCTCAGCATAAATATTATAGTTTAAAGAATTTTTTTTCTAAAGATATTTCACATATATTACATAGATAAAATAAATATAGTTAAAGTGAATACATACAATTTTAGGTGTACAAGTCGTACATGGTATATTGATAGAACTAATGATTTGAAATGTTGGAAAAATTATTTTTTATGTAATAATACCTTCAACGGCTTAAACTTTTAAATATAAATATTCTTATACGTTTTGATTTATTATTTTTTTAAGAAAAATTTGGTAGAATTTTACATACACATCGGTTTGATTAATAATTAAAAATGTATTGTTTTTATTTTAAATTCCCAACACCAAGAATACAAAAAATAAAATCTAAAAACCAAAGAATAAAATCATGTTTTTCAATAGTTTGAATCAATACATGAGTTTTATATTCCAACGAGCTTATTAACTGGCAATATAATATATTAGATGTATGTTGCTTACAAATCTAGAATGTTTCAAATCTTATAAGATACCAACGACATATTATGTACATTTACTGAATTTTTCGGTCAAAAACATCTTTGTTAAGTTAAGTCTGTAAGCCCAACGTAGACTTTGATTGCACAATTGAAGATTTACAGCAAATTGAAAAGAAGGTTAACGATTTTAGACAAATGATTGAAAACGATTTGTTTTCTCCTTTAGCAATACCGATAAAAAACATATACGATTTACTATTTACTTTATTTCAGTTTTTATCTGCATTAGGTTTACGAATTGAAATCATTTATATTCTACACTAACATTATAACGTATAGGTACAATTTAATTTACTGTGGAAATGAATTTAAATAAAAAATATATTTTGTACATCAACAATTAAATAACATTTGGTAAGAATTTAAATTTATTTAAATTCATAAAAAGTTTAAGCTCCGAGTCGTGGTTTTACAGTTCCAAAGTAATATGGAAATATTGAAACCTAAATTTAATTTAAATTTCAAAATTTATTATGTATTCAGAATTTTGTGAATAGTTAATTAACCATGTATAATATAAGTAATTCACATATTTATTTTGAGGTAAATGTCGGGGATCACTGTTGATTTTAATTCAAAGCACACACGCATAGTCTTGAAATGTATACAGTTTTAATGTATAATTTATACACGTTGAAGTTTTATAGGAAAGTGCAGATAATGATGTTATATTATTATTAATATTTAAGTCTCTATTTTCGGTGCACTATTTTACTGTGCGTGTGGAATGTTAAGTTTTTGGCAAAGCCACAAGCACAAGAAATACTATAATGGAAGATTGGAGTATATATTTCGCTGTGGTATACCAACGAAAAAAGTTGGAACTGGTGTTGAGCGCACCGACAGGATGACAAACCACTGAAACATAAATAGAAACTGAAAAATAATTTAATTAACAACAGGCCACATTATTTCCGGACCTAGTGTTGTATTGATTGACGTGTAAATTATTTCGTAGTTGTAATAATCATTTATATGGTCCATATACAGATGAACATGCTGGATGAGAGTTGTGCCTGATGCAGACATGATATTCACTTATATCGAACACTTATAGAATTGAAAAATAATAAGGACGGTATTTACCTTTTTTACAATTTAAGGGAAAACGAAATGTATTTCATTAGTAGAATCACCACCAGAAGTTGTCGATGACCTACGAATAATGCGTTATCATAGAAACACTTTGATGTACAACATAATATGATCAATGATTTATGCCATTGAAGCATCTCTTATATCAAATTCTTAAAGGAGCGATGCATAAAATATTAGTTGTACAGTGATGTGATTGTGTGTGTTTTAAAAAAAAAAATTTTCTGTGTTTGTTATAACCGTTAAGACTGAAAAAATGAGCCAATGTTTACATAAGAAAATGTTTCCGGTGACTGGTATAAAACTATATTATATATTATAAATAATAATCGTTGTATTATTATGTATTATCAAACATTTTTTCTTTAAATAATATATTTTATTATATTATATATTATATTAAAACCAATATATTTGTAAGTATTCTATTTGGTTGTATGTTTATATATATATATATATATATATATATTTATATTTAATACGGAATAGTAAATTCACATATTTTAGAGTTTAAGTGATTGTGTATTATATAACATGTATCAAACAAAATAGTACATTTAAATATCAGTATAAACACTCCGTATCAATAGGTAATATTCAGATTTATGATGATACCAGTTAAGTTCTTAATTTAAAAAATGTTTCTTGTTTAATATTACTTCCTGTAGTCTTTTAGAAAACATATTAATTTATCAACTAAACATAATTGTAAACTATTGTACACCATATTAATTGTACAATGAATGCATGCTTATTCAGTTTTATATTCTCAATTTATATTGTTATTTTTAGTAGTTTGAACGAAAGCTGGAAAGATTATTTAAAAACTAACATATTATTATAATCATACGTTCCCAATATTAGAAATATTTAATTATTATTATTTTAAGTTCAATTCAGATGTAAAATGTAAGTTCCTTTTTTTTTGATATTTATAACAGTATATTATACAGTTTAATTATAAGAACAACTTAGAAATTTTAACATTTTGTGGTGTATTGATTTGTTAGTAAATGAATTAATATTTTTATACCACAAGTAAATTAATCAAGATAATATTACCTATAGCATAATGATTTTAATTACTAAAAATATAATTTATACATATTGTAATATTATACTTATAAACCGTCCGTATTTATAATTAATTATTCATTTGATACAAAAACCTTTTGTTTTATATAATGCTGTATTATTATTTTTTTTTATGCTTATGTAGGTATAAAACATATAATGCCGCTTAAAATTGATCATATAGTATATAGTATAATAATATAATATTTTTTCACAATGAAGTATTTATATATTTTTTATTTATTTTAATTAAACAACATCGATGATTATTGATATCGGATAATATTATATTTTAATATTTTTAACTAAGATGGGGAGATAGCATCAAAAAAGAAACAGTGAAGGCGAATAGTCATTGGCGTGATTTATCAGAAGATAGAGACAGATGGCAGTATTTTTATTTAGATGTATGGTCTTGATTGATCGAAACCAAGAAAGAAGAAGAATATTTTCAACAGCACTAACGTTATTATTACATTTTTAATTTGATAACATGACTTTATAAATTGAGTCAAGTCATTATTATGGATTGAAATAATTTTTACTTTTATAGAAAGGTTTCAATATTTATTAATAAATAATATATATATATAATGCCATAAAAATCAAAGTTCAATTAATTTAAATTTTAACATGTTATTAAAATAATTGCATTATAAAAAATAAGAAAATATAACATGATATGGCTAAAAAATAAAAAATAAAATATTTTATATTAATTAAATAATAGTATATAATGTTATATATAACACTTAACACACAAATTACAGTTGAGTATTTAATTCATTTAATGACAATATACCTATAAAGATATATTATATCTAAGATTCCTCAGAATTGGTCATACACACTACACACTACACACCTGCCTATGTTATGAAAAAAAAAGAGTCACCATACGCATGCCAAAAATGTGACTATCCTATTTCAATCAAACACATAAATACAGAATACAGAGACACACAAGAAGCCCGACCTTAATTCGACATATAAGATTCCATTAAAAAATGTTTATTATTTATGATAGATATTTAATTGCACAATTTTGTTTAAGTAATTTGAATATGTAATACAAGCCAAACGTCCTGATCTCGAAGCTTCAACTTTAATAATAATAATAAAAAATATATATTATAAACATTATAATATAGCTGTCTGGTAATTTTTTTTAATAGAATCAACAATGATATTTCCACAAGCATGACTTCCTTGCGACAATGAAAGTCCAGACCGATAGATTTATTTGCAATTTATAAGATGTATATACATTGATACAATTCAATAATACAGACTTATCATTCCTGGTTTCTGTTTGAGTAATAACAATGCTTTTAAAAAAACTACATCAATATACATGTATATAATATAATAGAAGCAGATCAGTTAAAATTATGAAATGCAGTGAACTTGCAAATATTTAACGGAAATTGTTTTATGATCACTGAACGCCATAAAGTAACCAATTTAGTTTGTTATTGTTAATATATATTAAATTATGAATCTTAATATAAAAATGTTTTAATGTTAAAACGTATTCTTGGAAATAAGCTGTTAGCATTAATTATAAATTTCAATAAATAAATCCTTCGGTACTTTTTAAATGACGTCTTTTGAAATCATTATATTACAATATAATATAAGAGAACAATAAACAGTAATAAAATGTTATAAAAATATTAATGTTAATAAAATATTAAATAATATTATTGTGGTGAAACCGTAACACGAATGTAGCAATATTGCCTATACATGACGCCAGGTTACACGTTTACAGAACACAAAATTTAATGTTTTAATATTTTTATAAACTACAATAAAATTAAATTTTATATAGCAACATAGTACTATGCAACCATGTATACTTAAACACAAAACGTGAATAATGATATTCTATGATTTGTTACAGTATAATAATAGGATTTTATTGTTGTGTCTTATAATGCCATAATACTGTATTATACTTCCCTAACTTATTGTATTTAATTTCAATAATTAGCACAAACTATTCGTCATGATAGGGATTATCTAATACTCGATAAACTTAAATATATTGTATTTATTCGAGACGTGGTATCAGACACACTTGAGTTATTTATACAACACATTCAAGTAAAATCGTATTTGTTAATGATTTTCGAGAAAATCAACGATTAATAAATTATAGAGGATAATTTTTCCGGAAGTTTGATATTTCAATTTTATTTCTTATTAGTATTTGGCTTTAGAAATAAGAATAAAATGTATATATATGGGTATTAAATCGTGTTCAGATAAATCGATACACCACACCTTGTTAATTTATATTATCTATATTTATTTTATTTTATAATTTTAATCTAAAATTCATCAAAAATATATAAAAAAATTTTTCTTGAGAATAAGTCTTGTCTATGTTAAACGGTAAGCTAGAGAGAAAAAAAACAAACGATCTCTTTAAGGTTATTTTGATCATATAATTTTAACTAAAATAGTATATTTTATGATTTTATATATTTATTATTTATCACTTTGGATAATGGAAGTAAAATTGAGTATGTTTAGGTATTCTAATAACATAATGTACACAGTAATCCAAATAGTAATTGAATGTAAAGTGTACACTTGGTTGGATCAGTTATATAACATTAATAAAATGTCTGTACACATATTGCATACATTGAAAGTAATTTATTTTAATACTAAAATTATTATTATTGCAATAAATGTCTTAAATCAAATCTTTTACTTAACACAATCTAAAATAAATATAGCTTGTCTGAAATATATTTGATTAGTACTTATACCTCGGTACCTATATATTGTTATAGATTATCCCAAATATTGCTCAAATCCAAGACATAAGCATACAAGACGTATACTAACCTTGTAAAATATTTTAATCCCTCGTCCTAACGGTTAGACGGGAAATATAGAGACAAATATCTTCTGATAATCGATTTAAAATGAATTTCCGTACACGACGCGATGATCCTCCGAACACCAGTCACGTCCCGAAAGAAAAATAACAAGATACGCTCTATCGATCGGCCACAGCTAAGTGCATTTGAGCCCGCGATAACGAAACGATTATTATGTTAATACCTAATGCAATTGCTGTGTCTTTTCAGCTATTTGTAGCTACCGGATACAACAACGGTAATATCGTTACACGTGGTGCAACATCCAGTAATCAATTAACCAGAGTTATCTTCCAAAGGCTCAAATCCCCCGCAGGTATCGCAGCTATTGTTGGGTTTTCCACACAATGAAGGCTCCATCGAACCGCAGCTTACAGCTTTGGTCTCGCACGTCCGTACTTTCTATCTGTGTCGTAGCCGCGCTTTCAAATAATTTCCAGCCACCGTCCAAGTAATCTTCGGGAAAATTACTCGGTTCGTTGTCGCAACGATAACCACACACGCAGTGTCTCGGCCATGAATTGTTGTTAAGTGTGATGGTTGTAAACCTCACTTTTTATCGAGAACAATAATTGATTTCATATCGATAATTTCATATTATTAGTTCACTGGTCACGGATTTCGGTCTATGCAGTAATCGTAAAAAAATAAATACAATAATCATTTACATAGACTATATCGTTCACGTATTTCTAGTGTGTTCCGCTTGATTATGAGATCACTAATTATTTTTAACACAGAATTAAAAAGAACCTAATAATTTGGTTTTATTTTTAATTTCAAATTTATCTTATGAACACTGTGGATCGACGTTTTTGGTTAGGTATATTATCACACAACATTAAGTAATTTTTGGCTTATGTATAATGTATATGGAAAAGTGAGATTGACCGTGTATAATTTATTATTGATTTAGTTTTGTATCTTTATTGTAATTTTTTACAATAATCTGTTTACTAAGATCAGTGTTTATTCAAATTTTTAAGTATAATAATAAATGATAACTCACGCATGCATTACACAGAGAATTTTGATTAAATTTATTTAGAAACGGGACTGGAATTCGATACCAATAAGACAGAATACTATATGTTTTATAAAGTCCTGTCATTAAGAAATGTAAATATGCGAAATGATTTAGTTAGGTACCGAGTGGAATACTGGATCACAAAAGTGGTGTTTTTTTTAAGACAAACAACTTTCTTTGAGTATTAAAAGTTCTTTGAAAGTTTTTTGCATTTCAACTCAGAAGAAATTCGTTTGTAGTTTATAATACTTGAAATTTATATCGAAATTATAGATACGTTAAACTACGCTTTAAAAAATATATAATACATTATGTATTGTGCATGACTTAGTTCAGTCATAAAATAAAATAACATTTTGTCGTTGAACCGTGTGTACATTATTACACCGAACAACGGTATTGTTTTAAACGAATGTAATGTTTTTGTTAAACTCCCGGTAAATTAAGTATTAAATTCAAGGTAAATCCTCTGTCGAGGGGAAACATTAAGGAGCACAGCCAGCTAAGGCCCATCTTTTTCTCAGTGTTCTCCTCGCTGGTGCACCCCCTATACAAGCTTTCCTGTAAACGTATAATATCATATTTTCCTGAGTCTGGGTCATTAGCTATGTACTAACGGTGTGTTCGGGAAAACCTGCAAACCTGCTCTGCCCTTAATTTCCTGGGAGTTCCGTTCAAATAATGATCATGCGATTTGCAATTAATTTAATCTCCTCTTCATCCACCACTATACTGCTGTAGAAACATTTAAGTCTGCAGTGATTCGAATCTCGGGACGTTTAATTTGGATACTTTCTCGTTGTGGCAATTTACACCAAAGTAAATTATAATTACCCAACTGCTGCATGCTTTGCTATATTCTTTACCAAAACTGATATTAAACTTAAAATATATTACGGCCAATGGATATTAAAAACCAACCATTTGTTTATTTTATTGAAACTATACATAGATAATATAGTGATTTTGTTTGTTTATAAAACACAGAATTATATTTGAAATTAAATAATGATTTGAAGATAAATAATCACCCTAGGCATAGTTAAGTACTTTAATCTTTTTTAAAAATTATATTAGATATCGAATTTTTTACTTGTATAAATATACCATTTATAATTTTTTTAATATATAAAACAAAACTACGGATTCCCTCAAAATGATTTTACTTTGTTTACAAAATATAATTTAATAATAATAGAATATAATATTATCTATGATGAAACTTTGAAAAGGTGTGAATGAGTTCACATTATCGTGATAAGTTTTCAGGGTTCAACGAACAAATTACGATACATGATAATCGTTCTGGTTGTCACTTTATGGTCCGAAATTATTTTTAAAAGGACACCGGTCGATGATGGTAAACCGCTGAGTTTTCAGATCGTTAGAACTCAGAAGAGCCGCATGATTATTGTATTGAATTTTCATATTTTTTTATTATTATTATTATTATTATTATTTTTTACTGAAGTGAGTCACGGTACATTAGACGGGAGCGATGTGACCGGCCGTTACCAATTGTCCTGCCATCACACCATCGCACTGCTGTATATGCACATAGATGTGTGTATATAAAATCGTATAATAATAATATCTACCTCCCTTTTGTCGTCGTTTACGATCTCGTTTTCATGTTGTTTCGATCGAAACGACGCCGACGACCCGCAAAAGCTTCGGTTGCGGAAAACGGACGATAAAATAAAACGGACCGCGTTTAATTCACCCGCGTCCACGCCGTCGTACAATAAAAATTCAATTCTCCTCTCGTTCGCTTTTCCTTCCGCACATCGGTCCGTGTATAACGATTTGAATAGCGTTTCCGGTGTGTTAAACACGCGCGCATTAAACTAGTCAAAAGTTATGGACTCTCTTTTCTTCTTGTTCTATTTTATTATTTTTTTCCACGCACATATTATTTTATGTATTTATATTTATATTATGGCACCTTTTATTCGTACGCTCTTAGAGCTTCAGAACGCACGCTGTACCAGGTAGCCGTGTGGTTATAATAATAATAATGTGGTAAGGTGTGTGCGTACGTGTTTGTGCGTACATATCGTTAGCGAGAACAGCGATGATGACTGCCTAATTTATGGCCAAGGAAAACGCTTGCTGTCCGATTGCGTTTAGGTGCGAGTGACACGATAAACTTTCTCACGCGCGCACGCACTCACATACGTAAATTTACTCTTTTGCTTGGCATACGGACGTGAGAACATTTTCCATTCGTCGTTAATGCTTTCGAGTTTAATGTTTCACATACGGCAACGACGGCTACGACGACGACGATGACGACTACTGTGGCCGCGTCGACGATGACTGTTCCTGCTGCTCTACCACAGCACTAACTCCATTATTGTCTTGTGAGATGCATTCGGTAAGTACAAGCATCCGGTATGGGAACGTTTTCGATATGTAGCACGTGTCCGACGGGGTTACCCGCCCCAAAAACTTCGGTCACGAATGACACGTGCTATTACGAATTCTCTCTTGTAACATCGTCTCCCCTCCCTATCGGCATCAATTCCAAAAGCCCGTGCACTCGGTGTAAGACTCTATCCATTTCCATTGCCACCAAGACGCGAAACCTTAGTAAAATATAAGGACTGTATGATTTCGTACGTTTTTCGTCTTATATAATATATGCACCGATG
>PVMI01018031.1:0-18695 GCA_008528875.1 Aulacorthum solani
CATTCACCATGTGCAGTATTTACATTGTTCAATAACTATTTGACACTCAAAAATGGCGATGCACTTTAAATCGAATTTTCATTGTCCACAATGTTTGACTGTTGCCAAACGTTTTTTAATTAATATGTTTATTAAAAGGCCATTCGCATTTTCAAAATACGAACCACTACGACAACAACGGCATGCTTGTTTTAATTTCTTTTTTGTTTGCGATTCGTACTTTAAGTTACATCCACGTGTTATTCGAGTATTATAAAACCTGAACAAAATAAACAGCATGAGTATACCGACAGCCTCAAGTGCATGGACTTGTATTTATTAATCGTTTTTGTGTATCAGCCGTGTTTAACCATATTATGTTTCTGTAGAGATGTACGAGATGGATCATATGAAATGTTAACTAAGAGCAGTGAAAACGTCGGTCAACGTGTTTATGCTGAATTTAGAACCAGATGAAGACCAAGCGTAGGGCATGCAGAACTACTACCCGTGAGTATTTTTCAAAATAATTGATTCATTTATAATAGTTTTTTCAATCATCGAATTAAAATATCAAGAGAGTTTAGTTATTTTACTTGCTTTCCTTTTGGTAATTTATTTATTTTTCATATTTATTGATTTAATTTGAGCATGTGGTTTGGTTTAAGTTAGTAGAGTAAGAGCTTAAAGAATTTTTATGCAATAACTTAATTCACTCATGTACCTGTGGTTGTAAATACATTATTATCTACTTTTATTGAATACAATTTAATGTATTTGATACTGTTTGATCATTAGCTTGACTTATATATTTTAAATATTCTAATACAATATTTATATATTTAACATAGGTAGATATATTATAAATTATAATGCTGGGTTGTGAAAAAGCTTTTGATTATAAATGAACACTACCTAAGTCCTTGTTAAACTTTGTATCATTTAATATTGTTTCTTTTAATACTATAACGGTCTCATTATAACATAATTTTAAAATACATATTAAGTACATCAGATTGTTGTTATATTTATATGTTTGTATCAAATTGTATGTATATAGTTTAATTTCATCGACCTTTTTCAGTTTATACTATTATTGGTTTTATTGATATGCCTATACGTAGGTACTATTTAAAATTTTTATTTATTATAGGTAATATGTACATATGTGTTTCATATCGGTTTTTCATTTTATTGTTAATCAGTTGTTTGACGACTTTTTTGCTGTCTGCAATACAGTTATTATGTACATATATTTATTACGTATTATTTTTTACTATTAATTTATAATTTATATAGCAAATTAACGCCCAGGTTCGGCTACTATGGCCAGAAATATTTTAAAAACATTGCTCATCTATAATATAAAATAATATCAATTATAATATGTACATAAAAAATCAATCTGTTAAGTTATTTTCTTACAATAAGCACCAGTGATGTTTGGATTTATAGAAATACTAAAAAAAAAAATATTCAAATAAAATAAAATAAAATTTATAATATTTCGGTCAGGGGGCTTCTTGGAAGTTGATAGAACTTGTTAACATGTAAAAATATTATATACTTTTTTAAATTAAGTACTCTAGTTTCAAAACAGATGTTGATAACTTACCAATGTCAATATTAACACCTAAAAGAAACTGTTGTATCTTATGAAGTTTGAAGTTTGTTATTATATTGATGGATAGAACTATAAGTATCAAACAGATGTACAATAGATTAAAAATAACAATTCTAATGAAAATATAAATGTAGAAATATTCAAGCTATTTTTGTTATTCATAGTGTATTTTAAATTAATAGGTATCTACATTAAAACAATTTAAATCTTTACAATTTCTCATCACTGTACAATAATTTATAATGATTACCTACTTTTATGATAAATTATCTTTATCCGAATCTCAAAATAGGTACTCTGCAACCTTATTTTCTTTATCCAACTGTCATAGATTTGAGATTTTTTAATTCCCATTTTCAAATGAAAACGTCTTTAATGTTAAACCAAGTATACATAATTTTTTTGGCAATCCATAGTAGTTTTTTAAATTATTGTATTTTAGATTTGTTAAAATTTGAATGGATGTATCGGACAGCTTAATGTAAAAATTGAATTTTTAATAGTTTTTTAATTAAACCACTACAATTTTGCTATCTTTATTTCTTTATAGTTCTCCTATATCTAATATACATTTAGCTTTGAGTATTACATTTTCTTGTAAAACATTATTTAAATCTTATTGTACTAAATCCAGATTGTAGTAATCATTGTATTATATACCAAGTCTTATATTGTTACATGTAAAAACGTTTTTCAACTTACTATTACAAATCTCACAATTCGAGTCATCTTTTACATTGATGTAATTTACCTATGTTTTAAGTTCAGTACTCTGGGCTTCAGGTGATAATTATAATTAATTATTACATATTAAATATCACAGTTTTAGATGAGAACATTAGACTTTCTTCATGCCATTATTATCATTTTTATTATATACCTTTAAGATAAGAATAAGCACAAAAACGTATAAACTTGTGTCACAGTGACAAGTGATAACTGATCAGTATGAACTAATGTTAACAGAATTGTAGTATAGACATTTGATTCTCCCCGAACAAATAAGTAAAAAATAAAAATGTATTTAGATACTTTAATAATGTTCTAATTTCCTTCTTTAAATTATTTACTTGATTTTTTATTACAAGAAATATATTTTAAATAAAATTATTATGTTCACTTCGCCACCCCTATTATGAAATATTGTAACATTCCTATAAATAATAAAACTACTAAGATAATCTATATGATTAAACTTTAAAAACTACATTGAATTTTAATTAAAAATTTAATTACCAGAAAAAGTTTAATTATAGGTATAAACTGTATACTGAATTTATATTATTTTACCTATCAAGTTTGAACTTTTAAATATTAAAAAAAGAAATATAATTAGGACTTCTGATAAAGTTAAAGTTCAGATTCAGTGGTAATTAACATTAAAGGATTTAAATTTTTCTTCAGAAAAAAAGTACTTCCAAGTTTATTTTTAATAATTAACTGAGAAAGACTGGTCAGTGGTCACTAATAAACAATAAACAAATTGATACAAAAATTTAAATAAATGTTTATAATCAAATATTTATATTTCTTTTATCTGTATTTTTTAAATATTATTTCATATATTCATTTATATTCAACTCACTACTCAGTATTACAGTTGACTCTACATTTGATGATATTATATGTGTGTAGGTACCTACTTAATCAAAATACAGAATACGTTAAAAAGCTTTAAAATTTTAATAAAACAAACAAGCTAGATCACATATAAGTATTAAATACTTGTAAGTTGTCTATTATATTAAGAAAATGTTAAATGATTGTCATAAAAAAAAAACGCTTGTGGTATAAATGTATAATGCATTAATGCAATTAATACAAACTAAGAAATATACCATGTTGTTGGTTGGTTATAAATTGTACAGTTTTGTATTATTATTTATTGCTATTATAAAAGCTATAAGTAGTGTAATACTATTATGTCGGTTTCTAATTCAGATGATGTGAGAATTAACATTTTAAAAGAAGTACCTATCCAGAACTGAGCACGCGCGATAAACAAATATACGCTATAGACATTCCTCTTCGTCAAACACTAGTGGTGTCGCGGACGATGCTTTTCTTCTCCATTGGTGTTTTCACAATACTTGTGGGTGGGAGGGGGGGGTTGGCAGTCTGCAGTTGATGTGTAGCTCGCACCAAAGAGTCAAAACAAATCGTCGTGCCACTAGCCACTAGGTTTCAAGTTTCAATAGACAGCGGTTGTAGCTTTACAACAACATTTATTTATTTTCATTCCTATTTAAATGTCGAAATATTTTTCTATTCATGTAATATTATTATGGGTATATTATAATAACGAATACCGAGGACTCATCGTGACGCGCGCGTAGAAGGTAAAAAAAGTACACACACACTTTTGACACGTCATCTTTTCTCCGTGACAAGCCATATTATTTTTTCTGACTTAGGTTTACATTTTCTGTTTTTTTCATCATCTTCTTTTAGAAATACTTATATACCTATTCAATAATATTATTTCAATACCATACAATACCTATATTATTGTAATTATTTTTTAGTTTCCGACCGTTTGGTTAGTTTGTACAACAGTGAAATGGTAGATCGGTCGATAACCTGTGACATTGTATCATGAATTTTAACAACTTCGGCTGCATCCCAATCGGAATATGTATTAAATATATTACTGTTATTAAGTATTATCAGTACCTAATAAAATGATA
Organism: Aulacorthum solani; assembly: GCA_008528875.1. Taxonomy (NCBI): domain Eukaryota; kingdom Metazoa; phylum Arthropoda; class Insecta; order Hemiptera; family Aphididae; genus Aulacorthum; species Aulacorthum solani. The sequence goes on from PVMI01018031.1 coordinate 4,291, forward strand.
TAATATTTATAAATATAAACCGATTAATTCAATTTTAAACTGTTTCTATAGGTTTTTAAATTATTGGTAGTCAGCGAAGACTAAGTTTTAGCAGGAATGAGTTAAAAATTTAAAATATGCTACACAAAATTAATTTATAAATAGTCATAGTCTCATAAGTCATTTTCAACATAATTACCTATTAGGTTCTCCAATTTAGGGGCCTATTTTATGATAATTATTAATTTTAATAAGTTTTAAAATGTCGTTAAACTTTTCCATGAATTCCTAGCTTGGAATTAATTGTTAAATTTGAGTCCACTTTGTAATTTTCATATCGCTTTCAAAGATATAATATTGCATTTACTTACCTAATTTATAAAAATACAAATTTATCAATCAATTCAGTCTAATATTTTTAGTCATTAATGATATTATTAACATTAATTAGTTTTTACATCTATGAAAATCACGAGACAATAAATTATGAAAATTGTCTTATTAGAATACAAAACGACTTTTTTCTAGGTGTATATTTTATAGTGGGCATCAGAGAGAGTTCATTCATGAATTCATGAATGAATGAATGAGTGAATGTTGTATGAAGTAATATTAAAAATTGTATTGTAATGTATTATATGATCAAATTTTAAGAGGGATTTATGACGTACCTATAATAAACGTCTATTCCTGGTTGCCTTGAGTTCAGTGATACTTACGAGTTACGAGTAGGTGGTACGCTAGTACCTGCAGTTAGTGTCCTATTCAAATTACTATATGGAACAAGGCGACGACGGCGATAACTGTTGACCGGATGATGTAAAACTGCTGTTGCTCAACGACTGCCGATCGATATAAACGTACATTTATATATATATTATAATGTATATGATGTATATAAAAAAGTAAACGTACTTCAACGATTCCGGTCTAGTCTGTTTTGTAATATGTAATTACATTATTTTTAATTAATAATTCATAATACGTATATTAAATTGTAATAAATATTATCAATTAAATTTTTAGGGTAGGTTCATTAAAAGTATGTATTAAATTATCTTGAGCCCTTGGTTATAAAATATTTTAAGATTTTAAAATTAAAATTAATCAACAATGGTTGGTTATTATCACATAATAAATAAAACTGATCATTTAAATAAAACTGACATTATTTTTAGTCTTCTAAACACGGAATAAATGAAACCTACTAATATTGTTAATGATTATTTTTGTAAATTACACAACTATTAGGTAGGCTTGGGATTTGAATTCCCTAAAAATACCAACAAAAAAATTTCTTAAATAAAATTCTTTTATGCCATATAATTTCTAAATAATGCATAAAAAAAAGCACTACATTTTATTAATATTATGAATATTATAATATACATTTAATACATTTATCTTTGAAAACCATTTAATCATTTATTCCATTTAATTTTTAATAATATGATCAATGAAATTTAACGAACAAGGGGAATGTGCCCTTTCCATTACGATTATAAAAAGTTATATCTCACTCCCGAACTAATTCATAATTACAATACTGCTTCTCATCAATAATAAAAAAAGAATCCCATCGTTGACAATAACAAATAAAACGGAGATACGAGCATAATTTATCAACAAATGTATGGGCACTATAAAAAATTATTATTATTCGTCAGTTCTTGGGCTTATTAAATAAGTACCGAAATAGTAAAATGTGAATCAAACATATTATAGGTAGGTACCGGACCGAAATTTTTACAAAATTAAGTTTTTCCTTTTTCTACCGTATAATGCAGTTAAAAAAAAATTAATTGATTAGATAAAAGTGTACCTATATTTACTCAAAACCCCAAATAATACTATCATAAAATTTAATTTTTACCGGACATGTTTTTTTAAAAAATAATTTTGTATCGATTTTATAGATTTTCAATAAAATTATGAAGACTTATTTATTTTTATTAGCTAAAACAATTCTTGTACGACAAACGAACATAGTAGGTACCTGCTTGGCTGAATGTTAATTCATAATTCATTATTAACATTTTCCCCCCATAAAAATCATTTTCACATTAGATTACTTAAGTTTCGATTATTATTTATTGTTATAATATCAATAGAATCATCAGAAACTTAATAACATACCAATTAATTATTATACTTGGTAATCTCTGTAATATTGGATACGAACGTGAATATAGGTACTTTTATATTTATTTAATCAATATACGTTGTAACAACGTGTGTTATAGAATACACAAATATACATGCAATAATTGAATTCTATTTTAGTGACTGTGTGATGATTAACTCAAAGTTCTTCGAACAGTTGGGCGCAGGTGTGAGTTAAAAATAAAAAATGAGGTACTTTGTATAAGAGAAGCGTTGCGCGTGTGCAACACGCCGGGACGCGTTTCATTGACGGGAAAACGACAGTGGCGCCAAGGCTGTTCTGTGCCGCTGTTGCCGCCGCTGGTGGGCGGATAAGACTATTTGGGCGCTGTTTCGTCGTCCCACTCAACGTTTTTGCATTTTCGCTCGGTCTCTGCGCGTTATAGCGTCGCGCGTTCACCGGAAGTCGTCGACCGTGATAATTATTATTACCTGCGGTGTACCTACATGTATGATAATAGTGTTATAAGAACGTGTTTCGACGACGGCGGTATTACATTATAATATAATATAATCGTCATTACCGGAAGTTCGGTGGGGTTGAGTGTTGATGAAGCGGAGTAGGTGGTTTCGTCGTCGTCGCCACTTTTCGGCGCGTGCTGTAAATGTTATACCTACGAAGCGCGCGAGCGATTAAAATATTATTACGCAACGGCTGCTGCAACACCTCTTGCGCGTTTCATTCATAATATAATAAATACTACGAGGTCCGGAAACGAACGCGGCCTACGACCGACAATGACGCGCTGCCGTGCCCACCATGACCTACTCTCAATGTGCGTGCGAGCTAGCATAGTCATGTGTATCACGAACGTCGTCATCGAGTATAATGTGTATGCACATCTTACTTTGCGGATAATGCAAATATCGACCGACAGTGAAAACGGGTTTTTTCGAGTTTTTTTTTCGAGACCCTTCCAGTCCTGAAACTCCTGCTTTGCACTCAAGTTCGTCACTCGAATAACAATTATCGTTTCTATTTAAATTAAGTTTATTTAATCCGTTTATTATTGGGCCTGATTTTGTAAACACAATGACTATTAGAATAAAGTTTAAATATGTAGGATTGTTAATAGAAACTTGTCTGGATGTCATGGCATGATTTGTTTTCAATGTTTACAATTTAAAGACTATGTTGAATGTGTAATATAACTATATAAGATGATATTTGGATATTTCCCTTACAGAATAAAGTTTTATAAGAGGTTATTCTGTGATTGAATTGTATTGAGTATGGCTTATTTCTAACACCACAGTAAACATTTGGTTCAAAAAGCGAGCATCAAAATGTTGCAGGTATTAATCTTCAAACTTATTTTACGTTGCAATAATCTGTTTTATTTTATACTTTTCCATAAATAATTGTTTGACGTCAAGGCCAAAAGTTATATCGGTTACATTATTATGCATTGTGTATATTATATAGTTGAAGAATATTGATTTAATAAAATAGTAAGAGAAAAATTCATACCCACAGACCATATAACTCTGCCCACGGTTATTATATATTATATACATTTTTTTTTATTAACGGGCGTTTCTGAATGTAAATTTTACTATTTTTTTTTTGTGAATAATTATTTATAAATCATACATAAACAGAGTCTTAACATTTAGCCTATAGTTTTATAAATAAGTAACCTGCGACCTTCATTTCTGTCTTATTTGCTTTCAATGTTTTCGATTTTGTCCATTCATCGATTGGAACGGTACAATAACGTATAGTATCATGATGTCTAATGGATTTACTTTTCAATACATAGCGTGGTTTAAGTGCATTTATGACTGCCGTAGGAGATTATAATTTGCTATTTAAATGTAAATAAGTGTACAATATTTTGAATTTATCGTATAACGCTCATTAATTTTTTTCCCCACTGTTCCGAAGAATGTGCAAGTGTTGTTTAATTAAGAGGGTCATACCTGCTTGTGTTGTCTCCGTCTTATACACACGTACGACTTCCCAAATCTTTGTTCACCAGCTTTTTTTATAGTGTGCTGTTAGTTTTGATATTAGAGTGAATTGTTGACCTATTGGCTATTATCAAACATTTAGTTAAAGACTTTGTACGTGTTTTCTCGATCGGAATTTTACTATGTTTTAATTTTTAACTGAGTTATGACTTTATGAGTATGTAAAATATTGATATCTGAAAATGCTCATAATTCAGTGGTGCTGATAGAAAGGTATATTATCTAGGCATAAAACTGTTAGTACTGCATTTGATCACCAGATAGCAGCTCATGTTTTACGTTCCCATTTTTTCCATAAGCCGACATTGTAAAAACTATCTTCAATAGGTACATTTTTACAATTTCAAAATAAGATATAAAAAGGTTTATGAAATGCCTAAGTTTTTTTTATATTGAAGGTCCATATAACAAACATGTTGGGTAATAGCTTATTTACACACTAATTTTTTGATATTCATACTTCACTTTTGACTTATCTATTCATTTTTGATGTCTGATATTAAATTTATTTAAATACCACAAGAGAAAATTAAAAGTTTTGTATTTAATAATTTTATGACTTATCTATATAAGTGTTTAAAATCACGTTAAACATGTTTTTATTTTTTAAATAAAAAAAGGAAATAGATACGTGTAATTAAAAAAAATAATATTTTAAATATATGTTTGCCAAGGAGATCTTATTTTTTTAAGATACAGTTTAATTATATGTTTAAATATATGTTAAGTACTTCTTAATATCCGAGTTTACAGAAATCAAATAGCAGCAGGTACTTATTATTTTTTATTTATCAACCACGACTGTTACCATTAACAATTTAGAAATAAATCGTTCAAAAAAAAAAAATCCGGAAGTTAAATCAGCTATAAATTAATTCAGATTGCCCAATTACTTAACCTAAATATATTTATAAAAGTATAATTGAAAAACATAATCAACAAATACAGTTTTTATTGGAATTTAGTATATAGTGTACCATACTACCATAGTTGTGAAATTAACCATGTTTTTACCAAACTTAATTGTTTTTATGAGGTGATAATGTTTTTTATGTATTTGAATGGCGAGGGTATAACAATAAGACACTCGAACGCTTCAAATCCACAGCCCAGGTGTGACTTGTAACAGATCGAGTTTTTCAATCATCGCGTTAAATAACGCATGACGCAGTCACTTGCAAGTTGCAGATAGATATTCGAATATTCGATTCCCTATAAATCGAGACAATAATATTTTGATAGAGTAAAGCAGCAAAAAATGTAAACTACTGATGTATCATACGGTTTGTTGTCCTCCTATTATTATATTAATACCTATATATGTATAATTATCAATAGCTATAAAATGAAAGAAAGAGCGTGAGAGAGAAGATGCCGATAATGCTGTCGAAGTGTAACATCGGTAAGAACAGAGATAGATAAAGAAAAAGAAACAGAGACGAAGAATAGGCATAAGAAAAGGGAAACATAAATAATGGGTCCGGTTTTTTATTATTATTATCTTTTTTTTTGGGTGTCGCGGGGGCAGCGCTCATGTATTATTATTGTTGTTATTATTATTATAATAGTCTATACTCGCGGCAACGTATATAACGTTTATGAGAGGGAGGGGGCTTGTCGAGCGCGTGCCCTCTGCAGCAAGCCCAGCATTCGAACGGCCGGTAGAGATCGGTCGGCCGCCGCTGCACGGCAGTCTTGTCTCCGGAGCCTCGTACGAGAGACTTGAACGACCGGCGCCGCGCTACTCTAGCCAGTCGGACGTCGTACGCCGTCAAAGCGCGAGTTCTCACAGCCGCGAGTCTGTGGTGATGTGTAATAACTCTTACGATCAAACGATCAATATTGCGCACGTTCAGCGATGAATTTTGACTGTCATTTGCAGTGAATAAGTGTTTTGTTTTCCGCATCAGATATAGATTTTTTTTTTAAATACATTTTATTTAATTTCCACTCTCCGTGCCGTGGAAATGGCTGAGTTCGACGCGAACAACAATAGTGCGCTGCCGTTACCGGAAAAAGCGCAGGAAAAATACTCACTACGACCCAGAGCGTCGCTGAAACGCGAAGAACCCGACGAGGATCACGAAGACAGTTGGAAACCATCAACTCGCGGTCGGTCCACCAAACGGCGCCAAAAACCTAAGCCCCTCAGCAGGTAAGTCGTATTATATTATTATGTTAGCTAAATATTTTTTTATACTTTATGTGCGTGTTCATGTTCTTGTTTTTTTGACCCCGGTTTAGATAACATATTTTTGTCACTGACTGTTAAGATTTAATTTTGCTTTAAAAAAAATATAGTTGTAGCGATAATATAGGTATACATTTTCTATCGATAATTCGCGTGTAGTTTATCCTGAGTGTCCATCAGAGAAGTTACTTGGTAAAATCTTAGGATTAACAGCAAAAAAGCATTTTTGTGTAGTCTTTATAAAAAATATTTAAAATCGTACTTGTTTATTATTTTTGATAACGTAATAATTTGTTGACATGATTAAAATTTAAAAATAATTATTTATGCTAAATTTTTTTTTACAAAATCTGTTAAAATAATAAATATAAATAATTCGGATTTGCAATCGGATGTTTGCATATTTTTGGCAGTATCCTAGACGTATTAATATATTTTCAACGACCCATAAAATTAAATATTTGCATAGAAATATGTTTGCATACTTAATAATATTTTTTATGATTTCTACATGAGCGATATCCTGTTATAAATGATTTTTTATTGGGAAATTAAATTAATTATTCAAATAAAATTGTCAAGTTACCAATTCTAATCAAGTTTGTGCTAATATTTTGTAAAAAAATATAAACATTTTTCGCTATAAATTTATAATTTTTAACTTAAAAAAAAATTAATCTATATAGTAGATGATTGTACATTGTTTAAAAATTCCTTACATAACTTTTTTTAGTATGACCTATATCGAAAAAACTAATCGTCAAATACATTAAGGCACACCGCGCCCGAGGGCGGTGAATTATTACGATCGAATATACATTTACAACTGTAGGAGTACCCAAGGTACTATAGTACCCGCAATAATGCTTAAATTAGGATTCCTATGAGATTGTTTGCTATCTTTTGAAAATCGATTTAACGTCGTTATTGTATAGTTACAGTAGATATTCTTTGTTTAAACTAAAGCCGTCGTAATAGTAATAAGACGTTTCCTTCCATTTTTATTATACCTATTTTTCGATGACAAAAAATAATACTTATACATTTTATTCAACACACTTGATTTTAAACAATTAATTAATTCGACTCTTATATTAATTGAATGTATTTATTTATTGAAATTAGGTAATGTGATCTTATAATTTTGGGTTTGGGTTAGGGTTACGCCTTTGGCATGTTATTTATGGATATTGGTTTGAACGAATTCGGGGTGGGCGCATATTAATGCAGGAGAGATATGTGTTTAATTTGTTTTTTCTTTACAATCGAATGTTCGAAAGAAATTCCAAGTCGTATATAAAACCAAAAACACACAAAACACCACTTCGACGCCCTGTCGAAAATAAATATTCGAACATGCTTTGTCACTCGTGTACTATTATTTAAAATAATATGTTGACTTTCGATTTCTGTAAAAATTCTAAACCACTGATGGTAGGTACTACATTAACACGCTATTTTTTATTTTACTAGTCATCGTGAATAACATTAGAAAATAGGAACATGTATATTTATGACGATGGTAATTATTAAGATAATCTGACTCATATAAATTATGTTAATATTTCTCTTTGAAAATGTGTTGTACGAATAAAAATAATTTTTATTGACTGCTCAGATTTTTAAAAACCATTGCACATTGTATAAACGTGATATTAAATGTTTAAAAAGTGTTAAAAATTAAAAAAAAACATTACATACACATACCACAAATAATTTTCCCCGTCTACAACTACTAACCGATAGCCAATAATATGTAAATTGCCCTAAAAAATAAAATATTTTAAAATTGTAATAAACAACTGTAAAATAATACATAGTATTATTATAGTACTTACCTATAGAAATATTAATTGGTTATGACATTTTTCTTATAAAATTTATTCACCAATTACTATTGGTAATATGGATGCTGTACCTATACATTTTTATTTAACATACAAAACATAGGTACGCAATATAAATATGTATACAAACTGAATGGAGCAAAGTGATCCTAAAATAAAAACATACACGTATATATATATATGTTTATAAAATACCAATTTAAATAAAATGTAGACATATGAAAAGAAATTGTTCTGCTTTTCTCAAGGGGCGGTAAAATAAAAATATTGATATATTTATGAAATTATTTTGAGTTAAAATTTTTTAAATATAACTTAACTTAATTTAATCAATTAAGTTAAGAATACCGTGGGCCATTTGAAAAAAAAAATATTTTTGGGGATCTACCTATATCTATCTAATATAAAAAACCTTGTTTTATATAAAGTAAAAAACTAAATTTCATAATCATAACTATTACATGGTAATTTTTAATTAAACACCTATGTTATCTTATTAATAAGAGGTATATAACGATGTCCCTACCCCTTAAGCACGCATTATAGGAACCCCGAATATATTACACGCATATCATAGGTATGTTTGGCGCCCAAGTCCACCGTATGGTGTTACATATTTTATGGTGTCACTTGTCGATATAGTAATAATTCTTGAACTGTTATACAGGTATCGGAGGAAGACCGCGAACGCACGCGAACGGAGTCGCATGCGGGAGATAAACGAGGCGTTTGAAGCGCTTCGCCGTGCCGTGCCCCACCTGGCGGTGGATGCGCACAACGAGAAGCTGACCAAGATCACCACGCTTCGGCTGGCCATGAAGTACATTTCAGCACTCAGCGGACTCTTGACTTCTGCGCCGAGCTCCCAGTCTTCGTCATCGCCGACCACCGCCGCCGAGGCTGCAGCTATAGCCGCGGCCACGGCCACCATCTGTGGCGGTGGCATTGGTGGCGGTGGAGGACTCGTCGGGACAGCAGCGATGTCGTTGTCTTCGGCGCCGATTCCGACTACCACCGACCACTTGGCCGCACTTGGCTGCTGTTTGTCGCCTTCGACGTCCGACGACGTGGACTCGCTGCTCAGCGAGTACGCATCTGACTTACTCTGCGGCGGCGGCGGTGGTAGCGAGTGCTCCTCCGCTGCGTCCACTGTCGGGTTCCTCGCCGATCACCATCACCATCATTCGGCCGCCTTCCTGCGTGACTTGCCGGGTGCAGCCGCGAGCTATTCGCTGTCTCCATCGTCGTGTTCTACTTCGGCCACCGACGTCGTCGGTTTCCCGTCGCCGCTTCTATCCGCTGATTTTCCGGTGGACGTGGCCGCGGCTTTCATGCCGTTCGCCGATCACCCTCTTCCACCAATCGACTTCAATGGCGACCCGTACATGTTCGAAGACAACTTCGCGTGCACCGAGTTTAGCTAGACCTCGCACTGTGACACGGTCGGTTGTCTTTAAGGTGCCATATATTTACGACATACTTATATTATTATACATATTCAGTGTACATTTTTAAACATTTTTTTGTACGTCTTGCGCGATTTTGTGAGAAAAATATGTCGACTATTTTTCATCGAAAAAATGTGATGTATTTGATGTTCTGGCGTACCCTGTTACGAGTAGCTGTTTGTATAAGTGTATGCGTCGCTTAATCTCGTCACGCGTGTTGATGTACGTCGACCGTCAATTAAATGCGTGTTCAAATGTTTTCGCTTAGGTAGATTTTCCCTCAAATATTTTCAACTGTGATATACTGTTCCCTCGTACTACGTGGCTGCGGCCGTCGTTTCGACAATCCCACCCCTCCCCATAACCCGCCCATACTCTTGCCAGTAAATCGGTTACACGCGCTGTAATGACATTGTGTGTGCGTGTGCACTCCCAAGTAAATTATTCTATTTGTTTTAAATGAAACGTGTACGTCTATCCCATTCGATGAATAATAATAAAAAAAAAACGATCTAACGTTCTTAAATCCGACTGGTGAAACTGGTTATTATTTATTCTATATATACATATATTATATTTAGTGTATAATATACCTATTTTTCCTTTCGGATCCTTTCCTCTTGTACATAATATTTTACACTTTATACACGTCCCGGAACCATATAACAATCTCTACGCATATCGTCTTATAATCGCGATTAAAAAAAAACTAAATACTACTTTTCGATTTGTCATTGTTTTCACGTGCGATGAAAAAAATAAGATAAACGGGTTTATACGATTAGGGTTTTCGCGAAATCGATCGTCCTGATTATAGATCGTTTTTATAAACATTGCACGGGAAGCACCGCGATACCCGCGATATCTCCGCGTAATTTTTACAGTCCATAATTTATATTGATGGCCAATCTATCCCGAACGAATAAGCAAATCAACTCATCCGACCTCCCGTTGAGTCTAAACAAAATAACCGACGTACACGTAGACGTGTTTAAATATTGGCTTAGGATAGTATATTTTATTACAATACATTCTCGGCACACATACACACACGCAGACTACGAGATATGAAACTTTTTCATTTTTTTACCATTTGTTATGGGAAGCTTCATGATGACGTGCACACGTATGTATGGTGTGCACTCGACTTCGATTAGTCCCATTTTTCTGAAACTTATTGGATAGTACGCATTGCACACTGATGGATTTCCCTACGTATGTTGTATCCGGGGTTTTTTTTTATATTGTCTTTTTGTTACCTTTAGCGTTATGACGTCGTTTAGTGTTATAATTATACTATTTAAGTGTTGTAGATAATGTTCACGCCTATAATAATATATATTTGTACGTTAAGTTTTGTAAATTAAAATCATATATTATACTTGTACATAAAATTGATTTATTATTATCATATTATTTTTCAATAAATTATTCGTATTTTTAATATATGATGTATTGATGTGTAAATATTTGTGTTCTATGTTACCCATGATAACAATAAAAATTGCGCTCATTGACAAGGAAAATGACGTCCGCCGCTAATTATTATATTTTAATGAAATTATGTGTTATGAAGAAAACTGAAAAAGTCTCGCTCGGTTACAATGTCGTACAATGATATTATGTAAAACCGGCGTCAGCGACGACAGACAGGGTAATTAATCGCCACGCTTTATATATACATACCCACTATGAGCACGAATCCACGAAACCAACGGGTTCTAGGTATACGTCCCCTTCCCTGTTCTCCACCAAGCGTGACCGATTAATTATAACCACGCGCGCTAAGCCGTGTTATAGGTATATTCGACGGAAAATTATTATCACACCTTTCGCTGTACGGACGTTGAATCATAATAACGAATAACAATGATCGTAATCGTGTTATATATCTCGTCCAACCACCACCCATCTTGCAATCCAGGTTTTGCGCTAAACAGGTGGCCTTTCGCGATTCGCGAAACTGGTCGCGTACGGTGAGGGAAAACGAACATTTCCCCCACCTAGTACTTATTGATCATAAGCATATTAACTTATGAGGCTCGTAGTCGTTTATTACAGTCATTATTATTATTTCATTATAATAATCTCACCATCGTCCAGATTTCACGTCTTGTCGCAGTATAATGATATACTATGTGTAAAAATTGTATGTTGAGTCGACTTTGTGAAGTAGATTTGGGCCGCTTGATAGATAGCCTAGGAGAGTGGGCTGTAACCTTTACGGTCTGCGTGAATATGTGATTAATGAAAGGATTTTTTTCTCTTTGGTTTAATCAAACGAGTTTGGTTAATAAACAATATTGTCAACATTGTGTTTTTACAGTTAACAACTAGGTACCCATTAGATAAAAAATATAAATTAAAAACCTTACCTGAATACTTCTTTGAAATTTATTTATCTGTGTTTTTGGATCCAAAGTTTGTTTTTGGAGGGTACAAAGGCATGTGTTGAAATTAATTGCAAAATATATTGTTATGGATTTTGTCCGATTTTAATGCATTAATTACTTGTATTTTGACGAAATCCTTAAATATTTTTGTATATTGGGGGGATGATTTGGAACTATTTAAAAATTTGCTTTTTACTTCGTAATTCCGTAATGTAATATCAAATAATATGTGTAATAATTAACTACGATTGTATTAAAATTTGGTATAACAATAACTCGTTATGATAGTTTTTAATTTATTAAAATTAAAATAATTTTTTTAGTGTAATAGTATCGATACTCGGCAGTTCGAATCGACATTATTTCCCCAGCTTATAGTTTTAGTAGAGCATCGTGGTTCAGTTTTGTTTTTAGATATTGATTTTACAGTTGTGTAATATTAATGACAATTATGGAAGTCGTTGCGCCGGTCGCTAGTCCCTCTCCCGGTGCTCGAAACTCCGGAAAAAGGGGCGGCGGCGACGGCGGGGGAGAAAGCGTCTGGCGCCGTCGCGCGTATGTGGGTCGGGCCAATAGGCGAGCGCGATGGGCGTCGTTTTACTCGTGGCCACAAGCGACAATCGCTACGGCCGGCCTTGGGGCCGTATAATATTGAAAAAATAACAGTCACAGCTGAAAGAAAAAGATGATTTGAGGAAAAATTTTGCACTCTGACGTGTGTTTCGTACTTGATTAAAATGTTTACATACCTACCATATATTACTACACAAAAAATAAGCGTTATGGTTGAATGTAAGTAAATTGACTAGTGAATAATGTTGCCCTGATCAAATATAGTTTACAGTTTCCATACATATCAAAGTAAATTGTATCTTGTGTTGATGGATTTAATATTTGAGATAATTTAGCCATTATAAATCTTATAAAGTTCAGAACATCATCTGTTTTATCTTAGGCATTTTTACGATAATTTGATTTTGCTGGGTATATTCAAATTGTTGGTATGTGAGCAATTTTTAATTGTAATGTTTAACATTCTCATAATTAGCATACACATTTTCACTGATGTCACACACATGTAATAAATTATTTCTAAAAAAATATATATTCTATAGTATGTTAATAGGTATTCAATATAATAATATATATAAATACTATAATACGGCACACGCTGTTCAAATTCGTAAATGTGTACTGCTCATTTGAATTTTCGTATGCGCACTTAGAATAGAGACTAGTTGGTACCGATGCAAATGTGTGATAATATGTAAACAGTTATCTGGCCGGTGATAACTCAAGTCAAGATACAGCGATTAACATTTAGATTTGGTGCGGACGAGATATTAATTATAAAGACATGGCCGGGTAATTGATGTGTCGGTTTTCGTCTCAATTTTATTCTCTGAAACGTATGATTACTACAGAGGTAAATTAGTACCCATAACGACTAACGAACAATAATTAGATCCTATTGCTATCGATAAAAATGCATATGTTCTAGCCGACAAGTTTCTAATATAGGCACCGACTACAATTACTAATCATTATTGTACTATTATAGATCGCCTATGTTATTATAATTTGTTGATGGTAGGTAGATATTCAGCAATATCTGACTGTTATTACTGGTGCACGGAAATCGGCGAGTCTACACTGAGAATAAGTTTATGAATTGCTAACAACCCACATGATAATTTATGAATAACTTATATAATTTGTATATCTGCTTAAAACTAGAATTAAATGGTTAAAAAAAAATTGATCAGAATCTGTTAAGAAAGTTCGATTGCTTCATTTATTAATTTAAAATCTTTTTCTACATAGTGAATCATTTTGAATTCCATTTTCTAGAAATGCAGTCTTAACTTCTAAAATATAATATTGCTTTAAGTATAATTTTACAGCTACAATTTTACACGCCCCCTTCACACCGATGACGTTTGCGTTTATCGGCCGCAGCTACCGGCTTGTTCGTTATAAAATGAGTCGCGCGCGAGCATGGCGATATCGGATCTCGTTTTATTATTATTATTATTACTGAGAAGATGATATTTTTAAGAGTCTAGAAGAGGAGTGGAAAAAAAAAGATTCCTTCCACTTTATAATTGGGCAATAAATAGTTACACATATTTATATATAGGTACGTATGTATCGTGCGCGGCCCGGACGCAATAAAGTAAATTCATTAGCAGCTAATGACAAAGTAGTTTGCCGCCGTCTGTGTGTGCGCTCAACTACTACTGTTGGATATAAATCATTGCGCCGTTGTTCGGGTTAACATCGATATTTATTTCGTTTCATTTTAACTTTTAATTCTTTATCGGCGTATCGAGTATCGAGTGGTCGGCGGGGGCACACACGCAATCGGCCGTCCGTACACATAATAATACTATAATATAATATTTTATTA